>CAUYQV010175345.1:0-31597 GCA_963574575.1 Galagoides demidoff
TTCTTTAAGCCTTCCTCTGAATGGGAGCTTCTGTAAAAAGCTGGCTGCAGTCCACTATCTTGGCTCCGCCCCAGTATACTTTCCACATAATCCACCACCATGAAGCCATATGGCAAGAAAGAGTATTCATTACCACCCAAGGCTCCTCTATTATCAATGCCACACTCATTAAAAACTTCCTGGCTTGGCACCTGTGGCTCAATCGGCTAAGGTCCCAGATATGTACACCTAAGGTGGCAGGTTCGGATCCCCAGCCTGGGCCTGCGAAACAACAATGATGGCTGCAACCAAAAAATGGCCAGGCATTGTGGCAGGCGCCTGTGGTCCCAGCTACTTGGGAGGCAGGGCTCGCTTGAGCCCAGGAGTTGGAGGTTGCTGTGAGCTGTGATGCCATGGCACTCTACCCAGGGGGATAGCTTGGGTAGTTTTTTTTTCAAAAAAAAAAAAAAAAAAACAAAAACAAAAATATACCACAAATCAAAGGGCAGAACATATTTAATGTGGTATCTTCATATGTGAAAACAAAAAGTCCGTCCTGGAGAAAATGAGTTGGCATTTACACTGAGGTTCCCTATTAGTGGCTGGCTCAGGGCAAAGTTTTATCTCTCTTGTTTAAAAAACATCTTGGCTCCCAGCCTGTAGCTCTCTGTAAGTAGGGCACCGGCCACATACACTGAGGCTGGCAGGTTCAAGTCCAACCTAGGCCTGCTCAACAACAATGACAACTGCAACCAAAAAATAGCCAGGCGTGGTGGTGAGTGCCTATAAGTCCCAGCTACTAGGGAGGGTGAGGCAAGAGAATGGCTTAAGCCTAAGAGTTTGAGGTTGCTGTGAGCTGTGACACCACAGCACTCTACCAAGAATGACATAGTGAAACTCTGTCTTAAAAAAAAAAAAAAAAATCTTGGCCAGGCAAGGTTTCTCATGCCTGTAAATCTAGCACTGTGGTAGGCCGAGGTGGGTGAATTGCTTGAGCTAAGGAATCCTGGTAATCTCAGCTACTTGGGAGGCTCAGACAAGAGAACTGCTTGAGCCCAAGAATTTGAGGTTGCTATGAGCTATGACTCTGTGGCACTCTACCCAGGGTGACAGAGACTCTGTCCCTCCCCTCCCCAAACAAGAAAAATCCTGTTGTCTCATGACATTGTTTTCCTCAGAGAGGTACTAGCATCAAAAACCCTCTGAAGTGTAGTAAATGAAGCTACAAAAATGATTGGCTTTATTAAACAAAGACCTTCACATTTAAGCACATAAATCTCCTGCTACATACAGAAATCCAAAGACTTAGGTGGCACCTATGGCTCAGTGAGTAGAGCATTGGCCCCATATACCAAGGGTGGCAGGTTTGAACCTGGCCCCAGCCAAACTGCAACAACAAAAAAAATAGCCAGGCATTGCAGTGGGCACCTGTAGTCTCAGCTACTAGGGAGGCTGAGGCAAGAGAATAGCCTAAGCCCAAGAGCTCAAGGTTGTTGCGAGCTGTGACACCAGAGCACTCTAAGGGCAACAAAGTAAGATTCTGTCTCTAAAAAAAAAAAAAAAAAAAAAAAAAAAAAATAGGGCAACACCTATGGCTCAGTGAAAAGGGCACCTGCCCCATATACTGAGGGTGGCAGGTTCAAACCTAGCCCCGGCCAAACTGCAACAAAAAATAGCCAGGCGTTGGGGTGGGTGCTTATAGTCCCAGCTACTCAGGAGGCTGAGGCAAGAGAATCGCCTAAGCCCAAAAGCTGGAGGTTGCTGTTAGCTGTGATGCCACGGCACCCTACCAAGGGTGAAAAAGTAAGAGTCTGTCTCTAAAAAAAAAAAAAAAAAAAAGAAAAGAAAAGAAAAGAAATCCAGAGGCTTAGGAGAGGAGGTATTCTTAATGGAACATTTAACCTGAAAGTTGAATTACAGAGGTACTTTCCAGAAAACTGTAGGTCAGGCAGCCTCTGTAGATCAGTGGATAGATAGGGCACCAGCCACATACACCAAGGGTGGCGGGTTTGAAACCTGCCCGGGACAGCTAAAACAACAATGACAACTGCAACAAAAAAAATAGTCAGGCATTGTGGTGGCTGCCTGTGGTCCCAGTTACTTGGGAGGCTGAGGCAAGAGAACTGCTGAAGCCCAAGAGTTGGAGGTTACTGTGAGCTGTGATATCACGGCACTCTACCCAGGGCAACAGCTTGAGACTGTCTCCAAAAAAAAAATTATAGGCCATATTTTACTGAGTGATTTGAAGACGAAGAGTATCTGCAGAAACTAGCCTTCTTAGCAAACTTTGTCTTTTTCATAATATGAACCAGTTGAATAAATCCAGAAAAAAATGCTTTGATTTTAAGTGACGAGACTTTTGGATTTCAAAGGAACCAAATTGTTGGAAAAATCATGTGGCAAAGGAAATCTGCAATGCTGCTTGGGCTTGAGAGAAACGAAGGACACCAGCAAGTCTCAAGCATTATTTTGTGTGTGATTAAATATAGAAGGGTTTTAAATAAAGCTTGTTGCATCAAAATTTATATTTGTAAACAAAATAAAGACATTTTGTCTCCTAAAAACTTTGCTTTATGAGAAACCCAAATACAGGTTTTCTTAAATTAAATACTTTTTCCCTTCTTTATGTTAACAATGGTTTGCTTTTGGGACACAATTTTAGGTTAAGGAGCTATTACATAAACACAGTTATATTATTTTACAAACAGTAATGAAAACCACCTGGAAGAACTTAAAAACAAAGTATTTTCTCTCCCTTTCAACAGAAAGGTACACCGGAGGCCAGGTACAATGGCTCACACCTATATAATCTTAGCACCCCGAGAGGCAAAGGCAAAGAACTGCCTGAGCTCAGGAGTTCGAGACCAGCTTGCACAAGAGACCCCTGTCTCTACTAAAAATGGAAAACAACTAACCAGGCATTGTGGCGAGCATGCCTGTAGTCCCAGCTATTTGGGAGGCTGAGGCAAAGGGACTGCTTAAGCCCAGGAATTTGAGGTTGCTATGAGCTATGACACCAGGGCACTCTACCCAAGGAGACCGAGTAAGACTCTGTCTCAAAACAAAACAAAAACACCCAAACATACACCCAAGTACAAGAAGACCTTTTCTCTCAATTTTCTGCTCATCTGACAATAACTTGCCTACTTTAATAAGGTAAAAGGAAAAAAAAAAAGAAAAAGAAAAAAACCGAAGCTTACTTTATTTTACCTATAGGACTGACTTGCACTAGAGCTGATATCCCACCACTACCACCCCCCAAACACACACACACAAACAACCCAACAGGCCAATAAACTAGGCAAATAAAAAGACAGAATAATATTCTCTACTCAAAAAAACACTGGTAATTATTATTAATGTATATCTACAGCTTAATGATTAGGTTAACGTGTGAGCTGGAAGGTATAACAACTTTTTGCAAGGGTACTCTGGGAATTGAAAATTATTTCAAGGGTTCCTCCAGGTAAGAATATTAAGAAAGGAAGCTTTATTGGCTTAAGGAACTTTGCCTATACTATTAATTTGCTGCAAGTTTTTATCATCAATGGGTATACGGGTGATTGTTTTTGTTTTTAGCTTTTGAGGGGGAGGGGGGAACAGTGTCTTACTCTGTTGCCCTGGGTAGAGTGCTATGGTGTCATCATAGCTCACAGCAACCTCAAACTCATGGGCTTAAGTCATTCTCTTGCCTCAGTCTCCCAAGTAGCTGGGACTATAGGTATGTGCCAATACACTGGGCTAGTTTTTATATTTTTAGTAGAGACAGGGTTTTGCTCTTGCTCAGGCTGGTGTCAAACTCCAGGCAATCCACCCACCTCAGCCTCCCAAAATGCTGGGATTACAGGTGTGAGCCACTGCGCCCTGTCCATCATCAATGGTGTTGATTACATCAGAATCATTTTCTGTACCTGCTGAGATTTGATTATATGATTTTTCTTTATTCTCTTAACATGACTTACACTAATTTTCAAATATAAAACTCTTTGAAATGTCTAGCATAAACTTTACTTCATCACAATGTTACTATCCCTACCTATGAGTAGGTTCTATTTATTCATATCTTTTTAAGGACTTTTATAGCTGTAATTATGAGATACTGTTATAAAACTTACGCTTTATTTAAAACTATAAACACATCAAGGTTCTTTTTTTTTTTGGAGACAGAGCCTCAAGCTGTTGCCCTGGGTAGAGTGCAGTGGCATCACAGCTCATAGCAAACTCCAACCCCTGGGCTCAAGCGATTCTCCTACCTCCACCTCCCAAGTAGCTGGGACTACAGGCGCCTGCCACAATGCCGGGCTATTTTTTGGTTGCAGCCATCATTGTTTGGGGGCCCAGGCTGGATTCAAACCTGCCAATTAAGGTGTATGTGGTTGGCGCCTTAGCCTCTTGAGCCACAGGCGCTGAGCCCAAATCCACGTTCTTGACTCACCCCCTACTATCAACCAGAATTGTGCCCATAAGCCAGTCTTTTAATTTCTATAGACTTCAGAGCTTTTAAATTAAAAAAATAATTGTCAGAATACATTCAGACAGAAGACAGGCCATTGATTCTCAACCTTCAGCACACATCACAAAAACCTTAACAGCTTTCAAAACAAAAGGAGGCTAATGCACCAACCACATACACCTGAGCTAGGGGGTTCAAATACAGCCCAGGCCCACCAAACAACAATGACAGCTGCAACCAAAAAAAAAAAAAAAAAGCCAGGTGTTGTGGCAGGTGCCTGTAGTCCCAGCTACTTGGGAGGTGGAGACGGGAGAATCACTTGCGCCCAGGAGTTGGAGGTTGCTGTGAGCTGTGATGCTACAGCACTCTACCCAGGGCAACAGCTTGAGGCTCTGTCTCAAAAAAAATAAAAAATAAAAAAATAAGAGACTTCTGAGCTGTACCCTCAGAGTTCCAAATTCAATACATCTAGGAAGGGGCCCAGGAAAGTGCATTTCTAACAAGTTTCTAGGTGATGTGCTGCTGCTGGCTGAAGAATGACATCCAAGAAACACTAAGCTAGAATAAACCAAATTCACCAAATTTTTCAACACAATGTTTTGTACATTTTGTACAACTGAGACACACCCATGTAGATGGGTGCAATCGTAGCCCAGAACATTGGTTTTAAAGAAAAAACTCTCAGGGCAGTGCCTGTGGCTCAAAGGACTAGGGCCCCGGTCCCATATGCCAGAGGTGGCAGGTTCAAACCCAGCCCCAGCCAAAAAATTGCAAAAAAAAAAAAAAATCTCAGTAGTGGCTTGGCACCTGTAGCTCAGTGGCTAGGGCCCCAGTCACATACACTGGAGCTGGCAGGTTTGAATCCAGCCCGGGCCTGCCAACAATAATGACAACTACAACCAAATAGCCAGGTGTTGTGGTGGGCACCTGTAGTCCCAGCTACTTGGGAAGCTGAGGCAAGAGAATCACTTAAGCCCAAGAGTTTGAGGTTACTGTGAGCTGTAATGACATAGCACTCTACCCCAGGCAACATAATGAGACTCTATCTCAAAAAAAAAAAAAAAAAAAAAGAAAGAAAGAAAGAATGGACTTCTGTTACATACAACATGAATTGAATCAAAATCTTAATTATGTATGTTATTCTAATCAACTGTGCACTAATTATAAAAATAACTCAAACCAGAAAATATTGCTAACACTTGAAGCCTTACAGTCCTAAGAAAAACATTTAAATTTCAATTTATTTACATATTATTGTGGCACAGAAGTCTGATAATTAGAAATTCAAGGGGAAAACCAGAAAGAACATAAGTTCAAAGAAAAAATAAACTACCTAATCATTAAAGAAGTTTGTTTTTATATTTTTAAATTAATAATGGCATTTAGACTCTAGTAGGTAAATTTAAAAGTGATATATTTTACTGAGATATTACACTATGCCAGAAATTCTGTGGTCACTATTTAAACTTTTGCTAAAATAATGTAGTTATCAATTTAAACATGTGCAAAGAAATACACAGTTTTTCAAAATTGTCTTAGGGGACACGAGTAAAAAAATCTGAAGATCATTGTTCTAAATAGACAAATTATAAAGACTCATCTAGATAATGAAGAACAGAATAGGAAAAATATGACTCTTGAATGTAAGTCTCCCTCAATAAATAATAGCTTCAAGAACATGCATTTTATTCTGGGTATGCCCACCACTAGTGCTATAAACAGCAAACAGTAGATTTTAATATCTGTTTACCACGGGAGGATATAAAGGGGATGAAATGGTAAAGATGTAAGAGCCAAAGTGTGTGTGTGTGTGTGTGTGTGTGTGTGTATATATTTTTTTTTTTTTTTGAAGACACAGTCTCACTTTGTCACCCTCAATAGAGTGCCATGGCATCATAGCTCACAGCAAACTCAGACTCTTGAGCTTCAGCGATCCTCTTGCCTCCACCTCCCAAGGAGCTGGGACTACAGGTGCCACATTGCCCAGCTATTTTTTTAGAGACAGTATCTTGCTCAGGCTGGTCTTGAACTCCTAAACTAAGGCCTCCCAAAGTGCTGAGATTATAGGTGAAAGCCACCGTGCCTGGCCTCCACGTACGTTATTTAATAATGGGAAGTTATATTCTAAAATATTTATACTAGAAATCAAATATAAACCCCAGAATTCAGACAAAGCCAGACACATCTCTAAAATTACAAAAGAAAACCATTAGCTTATATAAAAACCTAATTTATATTTTAAGCAGTACATAGAGGAAATTAAAATAATAAATACAGTGCTGGTCTTGACTTTTTAAAGATATGCAAGTAGTAATTAAATGGGAATAAGAGGCTGGGTGCCCTGGCTCACACCTGTCATCCTAGCACGCCTGGAACGTGAGACAGGTAGATTGCTAGAGCTCAGGATTTTGAGACCAGCTTGAGCAAAAGCAAGACCCAATTCTCTGCTAAAACTAAAAAAACTAGCCAGTGTTGTGGTGGGCTCCTATGGTCCCAGCTACTGGGGAGGCTTAAGCAAGACTTTGAGGTTGCTGTGAGATGACACCAGGGCACTCTACCCAGGGTGACAGAGTGAGAGACACTGTCTCCAAAAAAAAAAGAAAGAAAGAAAAATGGAGGTAAGAGTTTGACAGGAGGAGGAAACAAATTTGAAATTACTTAGCCATCTTAGCTATAAAGGAAACTTCATTTATTAAAGTGAAATTAAGATTCAAATTCTTGGCTCGGCGCCCGTGGCTCAATTGGCTAGGGCGCCAGCCACGTACACCTAAGGTGGTGGGTTCGATCCCCAGCCCCGGCCCACCAAACAACAATGATGGCTGCAACCAAAAAAAAAAATGCCTGGGCGTTGTGGCAGGCGCCTGTGGTCCCAGCTACTTGGGAGGCAGAGGCAGGAGACTCGCTTAAGCCCAGGAGTTGGAGGTTGCTGTGAGCTGTGATGCCATGGCACTCTACCCAGGGGGACAGCTTGAGGCTCCGTCTCAAAAAAAAAAAAAAAAAAAAAGATTCAAATTCTTTAGCAAAGCAAAAATCTTAGATGATCAAAACTTGGTATTCAAAAAATATTATATCTTCCATCAAACATTAAATTCTAACTCTTTTGTGAGTCAATATTTTACTAAGACCATCATAAATGTCTAATTTTTTTCTCCAAGGTGTAAAAAAGCTGTCACCACTGTCTGCCTTAACTGTGTAGTTTATACTTCTCACATCAACAGAAGTAATATCCTAAAAAATCATTTGCATCTTCCCACTGGTTTTGCCAGCCCAGAAGATATTAACTATTTAAGAGACTGGTATCTACTACCTGGGCACAAACTTTTATTAAGTTAAATGGTGAGTTTAAATTGTATACTTGAATTAATGTAAATTAAATATAGTTAGTGCCAGGCATGGGGACTACTCCTGTAATCCTAGCACTCCGCAAGGCCAGGAAAGGAGGATTGTTTGAGGCCAGTTCAGACCAGCCTAAGCAAGAGAGAGATCTTGTCTCTACAAAAAGAAGAAAAATTATCTGGTGTGGTGGTACAAAATTAGTGCCAGCTACTCAGGAGGCTGATGGAAGAGTATCACTTGACCCCACAAGTTTGAGGTTACAGCAAGCTATAAGTTGTGATAACCCCACTGCTCTCTAGCCTGGGCAAAAGAGCAAAACCCTGTCTGTCCCAATCAACCCAGATAACTTGCTGCAATGCTAATTCAACATTAAAAGGCTTGATGTATATGGCTTGGCACCTGTAGCACAGTGGTTACAGCGCCAGCCATGTGCACCAAGGGTGGCAGGTTTGAACACAGCCCAGCCAGCTAAAACAACGACAACTGCAACAACAAAAAATAGCCGGGCATTATAGCAGGCACCTATAGTCCCAGCTACTTGGGAGACTGAGGCAAGAGAATCACTGAAGCCCCAGAGTTTGAGGTTGCTATGAGCTGTGAAACCATGGCACTCTACCAAGGGTGACATAGTGAGACTCTGTCTCAAAAAAAAAAAAAAAAAAAAAAAGCTTGAAGTATAAATGGCATACAATAAGCTAAACATGCTGAATATGTACAAACTGGTAAATTTTGACATGAGTATACAAATTTAGCTTCTGCAAATCTCAATCCCTTTCCCCACTAAGTTAAATAGAACTTTTGTTATTTGAGAAGTACTTACCTTCATGTAATTCACAATCTTAGCAAGAACACCAAACTTATATCCAGAGCTTCCTGATAGAGCTTTCAAGTTAAATGATCCATTGCTATGATCTGGAAATAAAGTTCAAAAACCAATTATAACATTTTCATATTGTATGTAATTATAACTGAAATCATGAAACTAGCTAAGATGAGTTTAACCCTGGTAAAAAAAAAAAAATTTTTTTTTTTTTTTTTGAGACACAGTCTCACTTTATCGCCCTTGATAGACTGCAGTGGTATCACAGCCCACAGCAACTTCCAACTCCTGGGACTATAGGCGCCTGCCACAAAGCCCAGCTATTTTTTGTTGCAGTTTGGCCAGGGCCACGTTCAAACCCACCACCCTTGGTATATGGGGCCGGGGCCCTACCCACTGAGCCACAGGCACCGCCCAAAAAAATATTTCTTGTTTGAATTTTTCATCTAATAAATTCTATCCTATAAAATTTGGGTGAAAAATACAAAATCTTTGAGTGTACATTAAACTACTAATTTTCTCACTAACAGTAGGAACAAACAATAAATAACCTAAAAGCACTAAAGTGCAGTTCTTTTTAAAGTACCTTTATCTCACTCTTACCTGAATTTTGCTTAGACTCCCCCCATAATTAGAAGTACAGCTTTTTTTTTTTTTTTTTTTTTTTTTTTTTGCAGTTTTTGGCTGGGGCTGGGTTTTAACCTGCCACCTCCAGCATGAGGGGCCAGCACCCTACTCCTTTGAGCCACAGGCACCGCCCTAGAAGTATAGCTTTTTTAAACACAGGAATAATACAAACCTTAATCCCCATGGCTTTCCTAACACTAGGAGTAGATTACTTCTAAAGGATAAAAAAGTTCTACTTGTCACCTATTACATCAATTTCCACTTACCAATTTAAAAAATAAATAAATAAATGGAAATAGGGAAAAAGACACCATATCTATAACAAAGTAAACTTTACAGATCAACTAGGAATAAAAAGTACAAGCACTGCCACTGCATAAACAGGGATGTTTAAAAAGGAACACAGCATTGCCGAACCACTCTGAGAAACTACCCTCCCCTCTCAATCTGGAGTAGAAAAATCTGTATAGAGGATTGTTTGCAGCAGTAGACACCTGCAGCCGCAGGCACCATAGCTAGACCTATAATCCTAGCACTCTGGTAGGCGGAGGTAGGACTCCTTGAGCTGAGGGATTGGAGACCAGCATGAGCAAGAGAAAGATCTCATCTCTACTAAAAATAGAAAAATGAGCCAGGCTCAGCGCCTGTGGCTCAAGTGGCTAAGGCACCAGCAACATACACCTAAGGCGGTGGTTTGAATCCAGCCCGGGCCCACCAAACAACAATGACAGCTACAACCAAAACAGCCGGGCGTTGTGGTGGGTGCCTGTGGTCCCAGCTACTTGGGAGGCTGAGGCAGGAGACTCACTTGAACCCAGAAGTTGGAGGTTGCTGTGAGCTTTGATGCCACGGCAGTCTACCCAGGGCCACAGCTTGAGGCTCTGTCTCAGAGAAAAAAAAAAAAAAGAAAGAAAGAAAGAAAAATGAGCCAGATGTTGTGGCAGGTATCTATTCTCACAATTACTAAGGAGGCTGAGGCAAGAGGATGATTTGAACCCCTAAACTTGAGGTTTTTGTGAGCTAGGCTGAGCAACAGACTGAGACTGTCTCAAAAAATAAAAACAAAAAAAGATCATTTGCTTCCAAACAGCTATCATTCTGTTGCACAAATGCATTCCATTAGGCATAAGCAGAAACAGTAAAAGAGCCACTATAAATACTATTCTAGAAACACATTTCACAAATACACATTCTACGTCTTAGCAAAGCATCAGATGAGATATTATCAAATTCCCATGTGACTGATCCACTGGTTGGGGGGTATTAAATAAAAGAGGAAGGGAGAGCCAATCTCAGGCCCAGCTTGGTAATAATAATTTAAACAAAAGACTACATAAGAACAACCACAGGTCAAATGTAACAACTGTCAGAGATCCAAAAGAATAGCTTCTAGATGGCAACATAATACTCCTTTGAGATTAGTTAGTGAAAAGTCTTTATTGAATATACTATTTTGAGGCTAAAATGAAATTTCATATGCAATTTTCCTTTAAAACTAACTTTGTTATAATCTCAATAATAACTGCATTGGCACACTGAGGCCTATCATGTTTTCAAAAATAGTAATATTAAGAATGCCTCATGGGTGGTGTCTGTGGCTCAGTGGGTAGGGTGCCAGCCCCATACACCAGAGGTGGCGGGTTCAAACCCAATCCTGGTCAAAAACTGCAAAAAAAAAAAAAAAAACTGCCAGGTGTTGTGGTAGATACCTGTAGTCCCAGTTACTTAGGAGGCTGAGGCAAGAGAATCACCTAAGCCTAGGAGTTGGAAGTTGTAAACTGTGATGCTATGGCACTCTACCAAGGGTTATAAAGTGAGACTCTTATCTCTAAAAAAAAAAAAAAAAAAAAAAAAAGAGGCTTGGCACCTATAGCTAAGCAGCTAAGGTGCCAGCCACATACACCAGAGCTGGTGGGTTCAAATCCAGACTGGACCAACTGAACAACAATGACAACTAAAACCAAAAAATAGCCAGACGTTGTAGCTGGTGCCTGTAGTCCCAGCTGCTTGGGAGGCTGAGGCAAGAGGATTGCTTAAGCCCAAGTTTGAATTTGCTGTGAGCAGTGATACCACAGCACTCTACCCAGGGTGACAGCTTGAGACTCAGTCTCACAAAAAAATAAAATAGACTTGGCACCCGTGGCTCAAGCGGCTAAGGCACCAGCCACATACACCCAAGGTGGCAGGTTTGAATTCAGCCTAGACCCACCAAACAACAATGCCAGCTGCAACCAAAAAACAGTTGGGCATTGTGGTGGGCGCCTGTGGTCCCAGCTAATTGGAAGGCAGAGGCAGGAGACTCGCTTGAGTCCAGGAGTTGGAGGTTGCTGTGAGCTGTGAAGCCACAGCACTCTACCCAGGGGGACAGCTTGAGGCTCTCTCTCAAAATAAATAAATAAATATATAAAATAAAGTAAATGATTCTGGGTGGTTCCTGTGGCTCCAATGAGTAGGGCGCTGGCCCCATATACCAAGGGTGGTGGGTTCAAAACCAGCCCCACACAAACTGCAACAAAAAAATAGCCGGGAATTAGGTAGGCACCTGTGGTCCCAGCTACTCGGGAGGCTGAGGCAAGAGAATAGCCTAAGCCCAGGAGCTGGAGGTTGCTGTGAGCTGTGAAGCCACAGTACTCTACCCTCACACTGAGGGCAACAAAGTGAGACTACTCTCAAAAAAAAAAAAAAATGCCTCACAGATAGGCTTTCACATTCACTGTTTCAATTTTATGAAACATTATCTACATAGTTCTTTTTCCCAAGGTGTTCAGAATACCTGTAACAATAATAGTAACAGTTATTGAACTATTATCTGCTAAAAATCAAGCTAAGCAATTTTCACATTTAATTCCTCCCATAAATCCTATCTAAAAGGTACCTTTGTCCCCATTTAACCATAAGAAAATTCAGAGTAGGCTTGGTGACTGTAGCACAGCGGTTACAGTGCCAGCCACATACATCAAGGCTGGTGGATTAGAACCCAGCCTGGGCCAGCTAAACAACAATGACAACTGCAACAAAAAACAGCCGGGCATTGTGGCAGGCACCTATAGTCCCAGCTACTTGGGAGGCTGAGGCAAGAGAATCACTTAAGCCCAAGAGTTGGAGGTTGCTGTGAGCTGTGACGCCACAGCACTCTACCAAGGGGGACATAGCCTCTGTCTCAAAAAAAAAAAAAAAAATTCAGAGTAGTTAAGTAGCACAGTATGGATCCAAATCCAGCTGTAAACCCTGTAATACCACCCTGTAGAAAACTCATTAAGTAGGCTTTGCACAGATTATTCCATATTTCACTAAAACTGGCTGCTTTGTTGAAGTATAGAAATCCAGGCTGGGTGTGGTAGCGCATGCCTGTAATCTCAGCTCTTTGGGAGGCCAAGGCAGGAGAATCACTTGAGACCAGAAGTTTAAGAACAGCTTGCACAACACAATGAGACCCCATCTCCATAAAAAATTCTAAAATTAACTGGACATGGTGGCGCATGCCTGTAGTCCCAGCTACTTAGGAAGCTGAGACACAAGGATTGCTTGAGCCCAAGAGTTCAAGGTCACAGTAACCTATGATCATGCCATGGGATTCCAACCTGAACAACAAACAGCAAGACCCTACCTCTTTAAAAAAAATATATGTATGTAAACACACAATCAATGTTTCCTTGTTTAAATTTAGTAAAATAATGTTTACCCTACACTACCAGTAAACAACTGGAAAGACTATAAAAAAGAGATGACAGTATGTTAGGACAAACATATAAATGGTCAATTATGCACCACATACAGTTCTGTTTACTATGGGATCTCCCCAGTGTTAGCTCAACTCCAAGCATAATACAGATTCAACAAATATTTGTTGAAAAGGATATTTCCATGTACTCCTTTATGGCCCCATAAATTAATGTACCAATTTATCTATAATTTTAAAAATCAAGTCTACATAGCAAGCATTTACCTTGTCCTCTGTTTTAACAATCACTCTCATAATTACCACAACTCTAAATAATTCATTGTAACTAAAAACATTCTGCTCTAAACAGCCAACTAGAGATGACTTTACCATTTAAATTTCATAGACTGCTCTTTAAATACAGGAGGGTATTTATCTAATCAAACCCTCTTCCAATGTACAGAGCTGAAAACTAATTTTTTTCTCACAATTTCTCCTTAATCAAATTACCACAAGGAAATCATCACTTCTAAAGGCCAAAATTTAAACATGGAACAAATAATGAAAGAAAAAGAAGGATAAAGAAAAATTAATTCATGAGATTTTATGCACACTTCCTGGAGGAAATATCAAGTTGGTAAACCACAATTGATTGTTTCCTAGTTACTACCTCTCCTGACATTATCTCCTAGCCTTAGCACTAAAGTATTCACTGAAGGATCTGAAATGTTATAAACACTAAGGAATCATCAATTTCTTGTAACTCACAAATTCCTAATTAAGAATTTAGTTTAAGGATAAAAAATAAAAGAAAGGGGGGTGACAGCTGATATCCCAGACAGCTCTATTCAAGTTTATGAATGATTTACTCTTTAAGGATGGCAGGACTTAATGCAAATGAACAGAGAGGAAACTGTCAGCTGCATTGTAGTTCAACCAATAGAAGCGCAGCTCCATCTTGGCTGTGCACTAGACTGCATTACAAACAGACGATACCATCGCTTCAGCAGCATCCTTTCAGACAAGAGGTAGGTTTATATCATCTTTTTTATATAGTGGTACATGTCCTTATGATGCAATACGAAAATATTTTACCAGGAAAAATCAACCAGAAAGCTTTGTTCCTACTAAATACCCCCAAAAAGCAATGTATTCATTTCATTGCTTGGTAGAATTTTATTATGAAAATATGAAGACTGCCTTGTGCTGTCTGATAAGCACCCTTACCATATGTGCCTTAATGGAAAATTCATTACATTTTATATGAAGCTGATCTATATCCAGATCTTGGAGTAAACCATAAGCATTTGAGATGTTAACCGGTTACTTGCTGATTTCATTTTCTCTGAATGATTTCATTTCAGCAGTTTGGTCTATCTCAACAAAGGATTTTTCTTAAAGAAAAATCTAGACTAAAAGCGAATCCTGGACTAAAGCTTTCTGATCGTATGTGCAAATAATACTGGCTGGTAAAAAGCAGTTACTTGTAAGAAAGTTTGTTATATTTTAACAAATATGAGAAAATAGTTCAAAATTATTTTAACTTGCCTTCCACTGTGAATGCAAAAAATGTCATGGAATCAGCACAATTGTGATATTCATATATAAAAATAAAAAGACCATAAAAGGTATCATCATGTGGGCTGCATTATACTATAAACAAAGAGATAATTTATAAAGCTTCAGATTTCCCTAACATTCTTATTAAAATAATTCCTCACAGTGAAATTTATTTTACTATAATATACAAGTCATACCATTATTAAATAACCTTTCATTTTCAATAAGCCACAAAATATTACAGCACTTAAATATAATGTTGAAGTTATTTACTGATCCTCAAAATAAATTCAGAGTTAGTCATTTTGATAAATGACATTTTAAAATAAAAATAATTCCTAAGAGGATCTGGTTAAAGGAGGAGGGCACAGCACCTCTCTAGATAATAAGATTATCTTCATGGCTCAGAGCAACTGTTCATGTCTATTAAAAATTAGCATCAACTGCAGACCAAATTTCTAATTTTATAGTATTCAAGCATGAAAATGCTAGAGCTCCAGGATACTCTCCTAACCTAAAGATCAACTTCTGCCCTTTTACCTCATTGGTAAGTTTAATCTTTAAAGGTTTAGGGGGTTTTTTCCCCTCATAATTTCTATTCCTTCTATTTCTTAGTCAGCATTCAGCTAGCATGAGCAAAGTATCCCTTACAAAACCCAAAGGTTGCTGTAACAAGACATTAGATCTTTCCAGGTTCTGTACAACAGGGTTAATTATCTAGAAACCATTCCTGCTTACTATACAAAGCACAGGCGCTCCCAACGAAAGTCTCAGATAAAATAATTTCTCAAATACAAGTTAACTTACAACTCAAATTTCAGGTCAATTGTAAACAGAAACCCCCTACGACCCAGAATTTTTTTTTTTAAACAAAAGTCTTAAGCTATCGCCCTGGGTAGAGTATCATGGTGTCACAGTTTACAGAAACCTCAAACTCTTGGGCTTAATCAATTCTCTGGCCTCAGTCTCCCAAATAGCTGGGACTACTGGCGCCTGCCACAATGCCCAACTATTTTTTGGCTATAGTTGTCATTGCTGTTTGGCAGGTCCATGTTGGAGTCAAACCCACCAGCTCCAATGTGGCTGGCACCCTAGCCACTGAGCTACATGCACCGATCCTATCCAGAATGTTTTAACATTCTATCATCAGCCTACGTTTTACTTGTAATATATCCATAGTTAACACAAACGGAGGCTCCTGTTTTCACCAAACTGACTAGAGCACGGCCGATCTTAGAGAGTTCCAGAGTCTAAATTGAGTAAATTGCTCTATATTTAAAGGCTTTCATGATTAATTGATCATATTTCAAAATGATAGGTTTAAAGACACTAGAGAATTAAATTGAAAGGCTTTTTCCATAAACAGAACAAAAACTTAATTTTATTCTGATCTTGCAATAGAAGGTTCCAAAACAAGTCCTACCCAATTAATATTCACTGGGCCTTTTGAAATGGGAGGGAATATGTTAAAAATAACATGAAACAAAACATAATTTAAAAACATTCCCTTAGGAGAGGCGCCTGTGGTTCAGTGAGAAGGGCGCTGGACCCATATTCCAAAGGTGGCAGGTTCAAACCTGGCCCTGGCCAAACTGCAACAAAAAAATAGCTGGGTGTTGTGGCAGGTGCCTGTAGTCCCAGCTACGTGGGAGGATGAGGCAAGAGAATTGCCTAAGAGCTGGAGGTTGCTATGAGCTGTGACGCCATAGCACCCTACCGAGGGCAACAGAATGAGACTGTCTCAAAGAAAAAAAGAAAAAAACATAACACTTCAAAAAATTATGTTATTCACTTTAAAGATCCCCATTCCTGTAAACAAAATTTTACAATGGGCTAGAGAAAGATCAAGAACAGTGCAGACGGTTTACTTTCATTTTTACCATTTTCTCTTGCTCTTTGTAAGGCATGTTTACAGCATTTACTTGATATAACATATTTTAATTTCAAAACTACAGTCTCAGAACAGGAAAAAATCCTAATGGTATATGTCATTCTACATAACTACACCTAATGAATCGAAGAAAAATTTAATCTTTACCTTAAATTCAACACAAAATATTATCAGAGCTCTACTGTACTTTTAAAGAATAAATTTCATTAAATTAAGGTGGAAAACGAGTCTACATTAGAGTTTACTTTTTATTCACACATGACCAGAAGCTAGCTAAAGTGTGAATGTTTTGAGCTGCTCATCAGTTATCAATACACTCACAGGGGCAAATTGTCATCACTTATAATATAACCTTTACACATACACTTT
The DNA here is from genome assembly GCA_963574575.1 of Galagoides demidoff. NCBI lineage: Eukaryota > Metazoa > Chordata > Mammalia > Primates > Galagidae > Galagoides > Galagoides demidoff. The sequence continues at coordinate 16,697 of CAUYQV010175345.1, forward strand.
CTTAGAAACTTAACACAAAGCAAACAAATGTCTTTGATGGTAGCATGCATTGATATCCACAGGCATTGCTGGAAGCATAATTATAAGTATTTTTATATGTAAATAAAGTACACAGACTAATCAAAATGACAGTTGTTTACTAATTCTAATTTTTTAGACTCCAGAAAACTCAACAAATGTATTAAATAGATTTATAACATAATAGACTTAAAAGCCAAAGACTAGGAATAGTACTTTTCATTTCTCCTTTTAAAACAGACTATGTGTTTTGGTTTTAAATAAGTGATATATTCAAATATTCAAAAACCCAAAAAAATAAGAAGGTATACATTGAGAAGCATCACACATACCCTTGTGCCCCAACTCCCTTCCCTATCCATTTCCACAACCTATTGTGATTAATTTCTTGTAGATATTGCCAAAATTTTTTTGTGCAGATTCAAACAAATAAGTATATCATTTCCCTTTTTCCTATGTGTGTACACTATCCTATACCTTGTCCTTTCATTTTACTTATCCTAAAAAATGTTTACATATCACTACACAGTTACCTATGATACAATTATGTGGATATACTACATTAATTTACCATAAGAAACTATTCTTAAATACAACTTAAACTCAAATAATTGAAATTAAGTATGTATCTAGCTGTCTGACTTGATGATGGCCTTTTTCTCTTTCTCCTTCTCTATTTTTTTAGGGGCAAGAGTACCAAAAAAATTTTACACAGTTCATTTGTACCTCAAAAATAAATAGAATATGAGATTTGTTTGGGGGGGGTTGTTTTTGTTTTTTAAGACAGAGAGTCTTATTCTGTCACCCTGGGTAGAGTGCTGTGGCATCATTCACAGCAACCTCAAACTCTTGGGCTTGAGCAATCCTCTTGCCTTGCCTTCCAAGTAGCAGGGACTACAGGTGCCCGCCACTAAGCCGGGGCTAGTTTTTCTATTTTCAGTAGAGACAGGCTCTTACTCTTTCTTGTTCAGGCTGGTCTTGAACTCCTAAAAGCTCAGGCAATTGACCTGCTTTGGCCTCCCAGAGTGCTAGGATTACAGGTGTGAGTCACCACATCTGGCCAAATATGGGAGAGATCTTTTTTCTTTTTTTTGAGACAGAGCCTCAAGCTGTCGCCCTGGGTAGAGTGCCATGGCATCACAGCTCACAGCAACCTCCAACTCCTAGGCTCAAAGGATTCTCCTGCCTCTACCTCCCAAGTAGCTGGGAATATAGGCACCCACCACAACGCCCGGCTATTTTTTGGCTGCAGCCATCACTGCTGTTTAGCGGGCCCAGGCTGGATTCAAACCCACCAGCTCAGGTGTATGTGGCTGGCACCTTAGCTTGAGCCACAGGCACCTAGGCAAGATTTATAATTTTAAAAAGTAATTTTTTCAAATGAATTGCTACATTTTTAGCCAAATCCATATACACTTTCAAATTAACATGACCTATAATGTACAGAACAGAAACTTTAGTATGCTATCTTCTGTACAAAAAGGGGGATATTAGAATATATATTTGAATTTGCTTACATTTACATAGAGAAAATCTGGAAGGACACACCAAAGAAACCACTGAAAATATTTTCTTCACTATATGTGGGAAAAGTTAGGAGCTGGAAACAAGTTGCACAGGAGACAGCAAGACTTTCCACTGTATACTTATAAATATTTACCTCAATTTAACCATTTTGCAATGTATACATATCTCAAAACAACATGCTAACATGATAAATATATACAATTTTTGTTCATTTAAATGAATGAATATGCATAATACAATGGTACATTTCAAAACTATTAAGAAATGAGTATAACTGTGAAGGATGTGTTACTTAGTTCTTTTTTTTTTTTTTTTGAGACAGAGCCTCAAGCTATCCCCCTGGGTAGAGTGCCATGGCATCACAGCTCATAGCAATCTCCAACTCCTGGGCTCAAGCGAGTCTCCTGTCTCAGCCTCCCAAGTAGCTGGTACTACAGGGGTCCCCCACAACGCCCGGCCATTTTTTGGTTGCAGCCATCATTGTTGTTTGGTGGGCCCGGGCTGGGGATTCGAACCCACCACCTTAGGTGTATGTGATTGGTGCCTTAGCCGCTTGAGCCACAGGCGCTGAGCCTGTGTTACTTAGTTCAATGTAAGCACTTTACATTGTATATCAAAGCAGTACCCTGAACCCCATAATGCATCAATGTACAAAGCTATGATTTAATTAAAAAAAAAAAAATTTTTTTTTTTTTTGCAGTTTTTGGTCAGGGCTGGGTTTGAACCCGCCACCTCCAGCATATGGGGGCTGGCGCCCTACCCTTTTGAGCCACAGAGGCCATCCTTAATGAAAAATAATTTTAAAAAATGAATTAATAAATAATAAATGAATTCAAAAAATACATGTAGACTGGGTCATAAAAAGGCACATGGGGCTGGGTGTGGTGGCTCACGCCTATAATCCTAGCACTCTAGGAGTCCAAGGCCAGTGGATCACTTGAGTTCCAGACCAGCCTGAGCTAGAGTGAGACCCCACCTCTAAAAATAGCTAGGCATTGTGGTGGGCTCCTATAATCCCAGCTACGTGGGAGGCTGAGGCAAGAGAATTGCTTGAGCCCAGGAATCTAAGGTTGCTGTGAGCTATGACACTACAGCACCCTATCGGGGGTGACAAAGTGAGACTCTGTCTCAAAAAGAAAAAAAAAAAAGGCATATGGGAGAAAAAAAAATTCAAACTGTGCCAAACGGAATACAATGCCAGTACTCTAGACCATTTCCCCCAAGGGTTTACTCTTGTTACCCATTTTCTTGTATACTATGCAGAGATATTCTTTCTCATACATGAGCATATTTACACACACCCCCCCCTTATTTTTCCTTCTAAAAATAAAAATAGCAGCATATTCCATATATCTTTTGTACTTTGCTTTTTTCACAAACAAAACATCTCTGAAATGACTCCATTTGAGAACATATGAAACCACTTCATTCATTCATGATCATAATAATGGCTACACCACATTGTATTATGTAGGAATACCAGGATTTATTTAACCAGATATCTTTTACTAGGCACTTGGATAGTTTCCAGTCTTTTTTTTTTTTTTAATAAGACAGAGTCTCACTATGCCGCCTTTGGTAGAGTGCTGTGGTGCCACAGTTCACAGCAACCTCAAACTCTTGGGCTTAAGCGATTCTCTTGCCTCAGCCTCCCAAGTAGCTGGGACTACAGGTGCCTGGCACAACACCCAGCTACTTTTTGTTTTAGTTGTCATTGTTGCTTAGCTGGCCTAGGCCAGGCTCCAACCTGCCACCTTGGGTGTACGTGGCTGGTGCCATAACCACTATGCTATAGGCACTCAGCCAAGTTTCTAGTCTTTTGCTATTATAAACAGTGCTGTAATAAATACTCTTACTATACTTTATATATTCTATATGAGTCTATTTATTTATGTAGTAAGTTCCTAGATATGAAATTAAAGATCAAAGTTGTTCTATATTTTCATTTTTGACGGAAAATGCCCAATTTAGCAAATAATCTTTTTAATGTAGCAAAAGCTTTCTTGAGTGGCACCTATGGCTCAAAGGAGTAGGGTGTCGGCCCCATATGCTGGAGGTGGCAGGTTCAAACCCTGCCCTGGCCAAAAACTGCAAAAAAAACCCCAAAAAGACAAAAAAAAAAAAACCAACTCTCTTTTCCAGGGGAGGAATTATGAAGAAACTAAAGCAGGCTGGATGTGGTGGCTCACACTTGTAATCCTAACACTTTGGGAGGCTGAGGCAGGTGGTTTGCCCAGCTCAGGAGTTTAAGACCAGTCTGAGCCAGAACAAGACCTGTCTCTAAAAAAAGAAAAAAAGCCAGGCTTTGTGGCAGGTGCCCGTAGTCCCAGCTACTTGGGAGGCTGAGACAAGAGAATTGGTTAAGCATAAGAGTTTAAAGTTGCTGTTAGCTACGACGTCATAGCACTCTATGGAGGGCAACAAACTAAAACTGTCTCAAAAAAAAAAAAATGAAGAAGAAACTAAAGCAAAATCAAACAAATATACCCCCCCACACACACACACAAACAAAAACCATACTACTAGCCCAGACTTTTTCAGCCTTGGCCCTATGGACATTCGGGGCCCATCAAGTCTTCATTGTGGATGCACTGGTCAGCACCCTCACTAGCTTCTACTTACTAGATGCCAACAGTGCCCTAACTAGTCATGACAATCAAAAACATCTCCAGACATCACCAAATGTTCCCTCTGGCTCTGGGTTGAGAACCACTCATTTTAATACAAGCCTTTGCATTTAGAGACTTCTCATTCCTTTTTTTAAAAAAAAAAAAGAGAGAGACAGGGTCCCACTCTGTCAACCAGGCTGGAGTGCAGTTGTGTGATCATAGCTCACTATAACTTTGAACTCCTGGGGTTAAGCAACCCTCCTGCCTCAGCTTCCTGAATAGCTAGGACTCTCAGTGCATTATAAATACACCCAGCTATTTTTTTAAACTTTTTATAAAGACAAGGTCTTACTCTGTCTGTTACCCAGACTTGTCTCAAACTCACAGCCTCAAGTGATCCTTCTATCTTGGCTTCCCTAAGCACTAGGATTACAGGCCTGGCCACCACATCTGGCAAGATCTCTACATTCTGGATACCTGTATCTAGCTCCTTTAATCCATTTTGCTCAATAAATACTAGTTAATTACACACACACACACACACACACACTAATCTCCCCCCCCCCCCATCTTTCAGGCCCAAAGATGAAAAGCAGCAGAGGCAGTGAAAGCAATTTCTACTAAAATATATGGTAAGTGATATATCAGTTCAGGTATAATAGGTATAATATTTCTTTTGAACTTTTGGGTCTCAACACATTAGCTATGCATACTGGAATTCTTGCGGTTCCCACTCCACACTGCTGGGGCCCAGGGAGTTGGTTACCTTGTGCTTGCCTGTTATTGTGTCCCAAACAAAGTGCCACAAGCTCTAGGAGAGGTATTTAAAATGTCTCTTGCTTTGTTTCCACTATCATATTCAGATTATGATATGCTTCTCTGAATGTTTGTTAAAAGGATCCCAGAAAATGAGACATTCCTTTGAGCTACTTTAGTATTTGCCCCGAATACTCTTATGGGCAGTGAATTGTGCCAGTAAGCCTTTAGGGCTATCACTACTGAAGGCTAAGATAGCCTAGAGCTACAAAGTTGCCCACTCAGGAACTTCAAAGCTTCCCAAGACATGAGTGCTTTGACCTTATGACTCCAATCAGCATCAGAATCAACACTGCTACTGCAGATAGCAAGCTGCACAATTCTTGTGGCCAATGTGTTTACTCAGATCACCAGCTAAAGCTGGCTGGCATTGTTGCCTGCTGCTAATAACCTTTCTGCCTCCTTCCTGACCTCCCCTCTATTTTATCTTTTTTTTTTTTTTTTTTTGGAGACTGAGTCTTACTTTGTTGCCCCCAGTAGAGTGCCCTGGTGTCATAGCTCCCAGCAACCTCTAATTCGTGAGCTCAAGCGAGTCTCTTCTATCAAACCTCCTGAGTAGCTGGGACTACAGGCACCTGCCACAATGCTTGCCTATTTTTAGAGATGGGGTCTCGCTCTAACTCAGGCTGGTCTCGAACTCATGAGCTCAGGTGATCCGCCTACGTGGGCCTCTCAAAGTGCTGGGATTATAGGCATGAGCCTCTCTGCCCAGCCCTGCTCCTCTATTTTAGACCCACTCATGCTTCTGCTTTCACTTTGGCCTATGCAGCTCTACCAAGTCATCATACTCTACAGGCAGCAATTCAATATAGCCACATTTAGTTACAATCATAATGAAAATAGTATTAGAATGTTGCCATATTGGTTAAACTATAATTTAAGTAAGTTCAATTATATGGCAAGAAAGATTAATGAGGATGACAGTAAAGGGTGGAGAGAGAATAGGAAGAAGAAACAGAGGAAGAAATTTCTAATCAGAAATATGGCAGGCTGGGAGTGGTGGCTCACACCTATAATCCTAGCACTCTGGGAGGCTGAGGCAGGTGAATTGCCTGAGCTCACGAGTTCTAGACCAGCCCGAGCAAGAGCGAAACCCTGTCTCTAAAAATAGCTAGATGCCTGTAACTTGGGAGAATGAGGAAAGATAATCACTCAAGTCCAAAAGTTTGAAGTTTCTGTGAGCTGTGACACCACAGCACTCTACTGAGGGCAACAAGTCAGACTCTGTCTCAAATATATCAACTTAGGTGCTAATATTTCTTTGGCATTTCCTATTCTTGAGTCTTAGTCCCTTGGGTGAGTTTGCTTAAGCTCTTATTGCCCTCCTGCCCTTTTTGCTGAGAGATAGTGTGTAGTTAACTATGCCTCAATAACATAGGCCAGGCACAGAGGCTCATACCTGTAATCCTAGCACTCTGGGAGGCTGAAGTGGGTGGATTGCCTGAGCTCAGGAGTTAAGAGACCAGCCTGAGCAAGAATGAGATTCTGTCGCTATTAAAAATAGAAAAACTAGCTGTGTGTGGTGGTGGTGGGTGCCTGTAGTCCCAGCTGAGGCAAGAGGATCACTTGAGCCTGAGAGTTTGAGGTTGCTGTGAGCTAGGCTGACACCGATCACTCTACCCAGGGCAATGGAATGAGACTCTGTCTCAAAACAAACAAACAAACAAACAAACAAACAAAAAACCAAAAACTCCAAAATTCCAAACTGTGCCTTAATGTCACGCTCTCCAAAGAAAGGACCAGAAACTTTAGGAGGGGAAGGTATTCAGAGGATGTTCTATCAGCATCTACATATGTCTGAGAAAGAACCACTACACAATGAGGCTGTCAAACTGTGGCTCTTCTTTGTCTAGCTAGAGTGGACCACGATGACTATTCCATGCTGCCATGCTTTCACAACTCAAGGCACTGAATGTGCTGCTTCCTTTAACAGGAACACAACTCCTACCCCTCAATCTTTTGCCTTGCTAGTTATCCTTCTTATCTGAACTTAAGGGCTACTGCTCTGTGAACTATCTCCTGAGATAACTCCACTCCCCTACAGTCTAAGGTTAGGGTCTTTCCTCTTCGTTCCACAGCACACTGGGCTTGTTGCTACTAAGTCCTTATTTCACTATAGTTGTTCTTTGTTTTTCTTCACTACCTGCCTGTGAGTTCCTTAAGGGCAGGGCAGTCTTTATTATTCTGTATCTCTATTATCTATCAAGCCTGGTGCAGGGCTCAAAAAGTAATTACTGAACAAATGGATGTAGAACATAATATTTTTACTTTCCTGTTTATTATTCAGCCTATCTATATCTCAGATAAATTGACATTCATAAAAAACCCACCTAAAATGAGCTGTGCAATTTCAAAACAGTTACATGTATTATGGGTCAGCTGAAAATCATGTAATGTCTTTGTACTTTGGCTTTTTCCCTTTCTTCTAACAGAATCACATATAGCATTATTATCAGATATAATTTTATTTCAAATTTTTACTTTTCTGACATTAATGCAATTAATACCATCAATATAAATGGTAGTCTTACTACACAACAGAATAAAGTTTAAACTGCTTAAGGCTAGAGACTTTATATCTTTGTATCGAGGCAGATTATTGAGTATTCTCAGCACACCAAGACCCAAAATGGTTCTTCTCATAAATGTAACTAGATATAACTGGATGTTGACAACAGTGTAGAAGGGAAAGAGCTCTCACTGGTAAGGCTGGGATAATAAAATGATCAACTTCTAAAAGTGTAGGTTATTACTTCTTGTTATGAAGTACTTTCTGTTCCATGGGAGAAAAGATGCTGTCAGGAAGTAGAATTTTCTGCTGAGTCACCTGATACAGTGTCTTCACTGGCACTGATGTCCCACTTCAGTGAGATATCTGACTAATTACAGTTCTCAAGGTTCCAAACTAGGACACTAACCACTATGTCAACACCTAAGAAATCAGAAGGCAAATGGAAACAGAGTATATAATCTAAAACACTGTTCTCAATTTCTGACAACCTATGCACACTCTCTTTATATCACTGGAAATGCGGGAAGAGTTAGGATATTTTTTTCACATGACTGAATCTAGGTATTTACCAAAAGGCCATTAAAATTTTATGTATGTTATTCACCAATCTTCACAATAAATGACTCAATGATGTTAGTGTGCTAGAAAAGCCATAAATGCAACTGAGCTTTTTCCATTTTTATAAATGCTTGAATATATTGATTACCTTTGTATTTATGAAACTTCACATTTATTAGTAAAATGTTTCAAAGAATTAGTCTCCAGAAGTGTTTAAGAAATACAACTCCTGGCTCGGCGCCTGTGGCTCAATCGGCTAAGGCGCCAGCCACGTACACCTAAGGTGGTGGATTCGAATCCCCAGCCCGGGCCTGCCAAACAACAATGACGGCTGCAACCAAAAAATGGCCGGGCGTTGTGGTGGGCGCCTATGGTCCCAGCTACTTCGGAGGCTGAGGCAGGAGACTCGCTTGAGCCCAGGAGTTAAGAGGTTGCTATGAGCTGTGATGCCATGGCACTCTACCCAGGGGGATAGCTTGAGGCTCCGTCTCAAAAAAAAAAAAAAAGAAAGAAATACAACTCCATAAACATGTATAAATATTATGTGCCAATAAACAAATTTTTAAAAAGGAAAGAAACACAAAGTTTCTTTGTTTTTAAGACAGTTTCACTATGTCATCCTTGGTAGATTGCCTGTGGCATCACAGCTCACAGCAACCTCAAACTCTTGGGCTTAAGCAATTCTCTTGCCTCAGCCTCCCAAGTATCTGGACCTACAAATGTCCGCCACAACACTCAGCTAATTTTTGTTGCAGTTGTCATTGCTTTTTAGCTGGCCCAGGCTGGGTTTGAACCTGCCACCCTCGAGTGTATGTGGTTGGCACCATAACCACTGTGCTATGGGCGCCGAGTCAAAGTTTCTCTCTTTAAACAGTAACAGGGAGACACCTTAATAGGGACTTTGCCAAACACTAACACATCTCATAAACTACACCCACCATCGTCTTCTCTACCTCTTGCACACTTCAAAGAGGGTCCTCTAGTTTCAGTGTTCTGAGACTGATGAATTTTTTAATCTGCTAATCCATAGCCTTTTACGATGTTTAGATACTTAGAAAAGTTAAGCGTCCTATAGGTCTTCACCTTTCCACACTCAAAACCCAAGAGGCTCTCCTGTCCCAAACCTTCCCAGACTCCTTAGTTGGAAATATTCTCTCCTGTGGAAGGCAAACACCCGTAGCAGCATCTCTTGTAGTACAGCAAGTTCATTTATGTAGGTGGAGTGGAGCCCTAGCAGAGCAGGGATCCTGTGTTAAGTCCACTCCATAGAGCTAATGGATCACCTGCAGCACAGCAGGACTCAATACAAGCCACTGACCAAGGAGCCTGACCATGCACTCTCACTTCATCTCCATAGCTATGGGACCTTTGTCATTCAACCTGTTCCCAAGGCACACAAATCAAAGTGCCTTTGTGGTGTTCTAAATGGAAATGTTCCATGGCTTTGAACAGGGGTGAGATGATACTTTTAGCTTTATTTCTGATGCTGCTCTTTGATATATGCTGGCTGTTTTTCAAAGTTCAGGAGTACACCATACCAGTATCTTCAGGAAAACAATCACAGTGACTTATGAACCTTTTTCTTCACTTTTTTTTTTAAAGATAGCATCTTGCTCTGTCACACCAGCTAGAGCACAACAGCATCAAAACTCACTGCAATTTCTAACTCCTGGACTCAAAGAATCCTCTGCCTTCCTGAGAAGCTGGGACTACAGGTTTGCATCACCACACCTAGTTAATTTTTCTATTTCATGTAGAGACAGGGCCTCCTTCATGCTAGTCTTCAACTCCTGAGCTCATACCATCCTACCATCCTCCTGCCTCAGTCTCCCAGAGTGCTAGGGCTACAGGCATGAGCCACAGCATCTGGCCTTTCTTTTTACTTCTTTAATCTTCACTGATGACTCAGAGGCTGAGAGTTGAGATAATGTTTTTCTAAATGCACTATCCTGCTTGAACAACCCTCCGTGACTTTGGGCAAATCATCTCAACTACCTACGTCTCCGTTTTCTCATATGTAAAGTGAAGGGGATAACAGAATGTATACTACATAGGGTTGAGTGCTTAGCCCCTAAGTGTTCGATAAAGTTTAGATGCCTTTATGTTAACATCCTATAATTATAGTTTTTTTTTTTTTTTTTTTTGAGACAGAGTTTCACTATGTCACCTCCAGTATAGTGCCATGGCATCAGCTCACAGCAACCTCAAACTCTTGGGCTTAGGCTCGGTGCCTGTGGCTCAAGCGGCTAAGGCACCAGTCACATACACCTGAGCTGGCAGGTTCGAATCCAGCCCGGGCCCGCCAAACAACGACTGCAACCAAAAAATAGTTGGATGTTGTGGCCGGCACCTGTAGTCCCAGCTGTGATGCCACGGCACTCTACCGAAAGCGACAACTTGAAGCTCTGTCTCAAAAAGGAAAAAAAATAACTCTATAGAGCTTAAGCAGTTCTCTTGCCTCAGCTTCCCAAGTAGCTGTCAGTACAGGCACTGGCCACAATGCCGGGCTATTTTGTTGTTGTTGTCATTGTTGTTTAGCAAGCCCAGGCCAGGGTCAAAATTGCCAGCCTCAGTGTATGTGGCCGGTGCCCTAACCACTGAGTTACTGGTGCCAAGCCTAATTACATATTTTAGTAGAGAATGATTCTCTTATGAAGCCTTTTCAAAGTCATGTTTAAAAGGTAATAAACAACATTACTGACTTGCAAATATATTTATTCTTTCAAAGAATGCTTCCCTTAGTCAGCTCCAGTTTTGATGAACCAATTTTTTTTCATAAAGCCCAAAGATGAAATCCTTTGTATTCAGAGCACAAAAGTACTTAAGAAATAGTTCTTTTTGACTGAGTATAGTGAAAAATGCTATATTGTGAATGTAAAATTTTAGGTTCCTGACAGTGGGGTTTGAGTCATAACTACCCATAAATTTCAAATGTTACAATTAATATACACACAGGGATAATATAATTAATATACACATAGCATAAGATACATTCCAAAACTGTCACAGTCTGACATTTAAAGAAGTTTAAGTAAAATCATGCTATATGCATACAGACTACTTCTTCCTCTTCCATACCCTCAATTACCCCTCACCTAAGCATCTAAGAAGATGCAGACAGAATCCTCTTTCTTACCTCTCCATCAGCCACAGCAGAATAATTCACTTGGGCAACAGTGACTGTGGTTGGTAATTCTGAAGCATCAGCCAAAGTGGCTACTGTTGCACCTGTACCAACCTAAAGAAAAATATGGAAAGCGTTTAAGTGTCTGTGGACGGTACCCTCTGCCTCTCCTTCACTCAGAAGCTAACATTCATTTAATCCTCAATTTGGCACAGATAACATGCCTTGTGATTTGAAACAAGTTACTAAAATGGTATCTCAGAGACTAACATGAGTATCAGAATCAACCAAATCAGTATCAGTACTTCAACCAAATGAATCAATATTAGAAGAGCTATCATGTTTCATTATCATCAGTGTTCAGTGTCAGTCAACCAACTTTGTACCCTCACACCCATCTGAACTTAATTGTTTTTTGCAGTTTTTATTTAAACACAAATAAAATATGCACATGAGCTGTCTACTCATAGTTTTCGTGCACAGCTGAGCATTGGGATTAGTGACTCTGACAGCCAGCTGGGCTACTCTTTCCACAATGGCTTTGCAGTTCTTAGAGGCAATGTTGTGAGCAGCCTCCACACAGTAAGATTTGTTGCACATCAGCAGCATTTCCAGCTTTTTTGACTTTGTGGATAAGGAACTTCCAGAAACCACTGGGCAGTATATACTTTGCTTTCTTGTTGCTTCCATACTGGGCATCAAGATCGGGACCCTTGAATCTTCTCTGAACTCTGTTGTCAACACCTCTGGGTTACGCTTAATTTTACCTATCAGTCTGAATCGTGGCAAATAAACTTGTCGCTCTTCTTTTTGATGATCTTGGGCTTCACAAGGCGTCTGAGGACGGCCACGATGCTGAATGGGAGATGACTGCCACCTCCATAGGCAGTGCCGAGGAGGAGAGAAACTTAATTATTATTATTTTTTTTTTTAGACAGAGCCTCAAGCTGTCACCCTGGGTAGAGTGCCATTGCATCACAGCTCACAGCAACCTCCAAATCCTGGGCTCAAGCGATTTTTCTGCTTCTGCCTACCAAGCACCTGCCACAACACTGGCTATTGTTTTTTTTTTTTCTTTTTTTGGTTGCAGTCGTCATTGTTGTTTGGCAGGCCCAGGCTGGATTCGAACCTGCCAGCTCAGGTGTATGTGGCTCGTGCCTTAGTCGCTTAAGCCATAGGTGCAGAGCCACTTAATTGTTTTTTTAATGTTTACTTTAAATACAATAAGACTGAATGAATCAGAACTTTAAAGGTTCCCTATCAAATTGTCTTTAACCTCAGAAGAAATATGCCCAGGCCACTCATAATGAAACTATAAGAAGCCATTTTAAAGTGCTCTGTTTTGAAAATATCCACGAAATTTACTTATAGCTCTGTATTCAGAGAATGTAAACAATTTAAAATATTCTTCAGAAATCATTTTCAGGTAGAAAGATCTTGGGAACCTATATAATGAAGTTCACAAGAGAGTTTGCACAAAGAAGACTTCTCTAGTCTAAGGTGAGGCACTCACTGATCCTTCTCAGAAACCACAATCAAGCAACCACCAGGTTTACTCACCTGGATAAGTGAGACAGTGCCATCAGGGTTACTAAAGGTCTGCACTACGGTCTGTGATGGTACAAGATGGGCTATACTGTGTGTAGTTGTGGCCTGTGTTTGTGTTTGCTGATCTTCAAAAGCATACAAAAGATCTTCTCGCCCATGCTGTTTATAACAGTTTTTAACTATGGTCCGTAGTGCCTGGGTCCATGAAACCTGTCACCAAAAGACCAGAAAAGCATATTAAGCCACAAAGAATTTTGGGTATTTAGTCCCAACGTACAATAAGGAGCTGCTTCTTTATCAAACCACACCAAACCTCTCACAGAGTTAACTTTCTTAGAATTATTTCCCACAGACTGATTCTGGCATAAAGAAACTAAGCACTGAGTACCAAAGAGGGTTTCCCCCTGGTTTCCTTCCTGATTAAATTACCAGTTTAGCTTTGGGGTGTTAGACCCTATTTCAACCTGAAGCTAAATTCAAACTTCCCACAAAGATTATTCTGGCCAAGAATGATATATTAATGTTTTTAGTAAAATTCCAAGCTAAATGAAAAAGAAATAATTAGAAAAAGGGATAGTATCTATTCTTTCTTCTAAAATTTGTTATGAGCAGACTCATTCAGCAGATTTCATATCTAATTCCATATTTATATTTTTCAACAGTGATTCTTGCTCACCTAAAATAAGGACATTTTCTAAGTGTTCAAAACAACTAATTTCAATACATTCTTCAAGTTTTTTTTGATTTTTGTAATCACTTATTAAATTAAAACTGCTCCAAAAGACAACTATGAAGAGACAGTGCAAATTAATAAACCCATCCCATCTTCTCTTTACAGTAACAGACAGATGAGTGAGAAATGTTATAAATCAAAGAATATAAATCTTCTTTGGGGGGACAGATTTAAAACAAATGTTTTTACACTTTTTAGCATAAGTAGTAGAAATAACATAAGTTGAAGTTGTTGCTTCAGAATGAAAAAGCAATGAGAAACTCAGGTCAAAGGAACTCTACCCTCTGCTTTTGTTCTTCTGTGCGAACATCACTTCGGACATTTGCCCATGGGATATCTTCAGGCCACCAAATGGGCTTGCAGCTTTCTTTCCCCCAGCCTGGTTTTCCCCGACCTGTGGAGTACTTGAGCATCTCTGGGATAAATGCCCGAAGCTGGGCCTGGAAGAGAAGAGTGTGGTCATCAATATTCATGAAAGACATCTGGGATGGGTTTATGTCCCTTACCAATTTGTTTGATTATAGAACAGAGGGCCTTCCTAGAGGGTCTCAAAGAATTCGAAAATGTGACTGACGGAGACCACTGTTTTCCATAGGTCACATAGCTCTGTGGGTGACTAAGAATCATACATATGTTGGTAAAGTGCACCTTAGTGCACCTTTGTAGACTTGTTCCTATAAAAGCAAGAATATCTACCAAGTTTGATTTCTGCCTCCTAAGATATTACTGGTACTATTTCCCTTTTACAGTTTCTATGCATTTAATATGTCAAACCAGGGTGTTTTCAACACTGTTCTGGAGGTACTGACTGACCAATGCAAGAGATAAGAGAGAAATAAAAGATGAGAAGCAGATAAAAATCACCATTGTATGGCCAAGCTGGCGGCTCACACCTATAATCCTAGCACTCTGGGAGGCTGAGACAAGTGGACTGACTGAGCTCAGGAGTTTGAGACGAGCCTGAGCAAGAGTGAGACCCTATCTCTACTAAAAATAGAAAACTAGGCATCATGGCAGGCACCTGTATTCCCAGCTATTCCCAGCTTCTTGCTGAGGCAAGAAGATCGCTTTAGCCCAAGAGTTTGAGGTTGCTGTGAACTAGGATGTAACAGCACTCTACCCAAGGTGTTACAGAGAGACTCTGTCTTAAAAACAAACAAACAAACACACACAAAACTCCCCCTAAAACCCATTGTAGATGGGCTTGGTGCCTGTGGCTCAAGCGGCTAAGGCGCCAGCCACATACACCTAAGGTGGCCGGTTCGAATCCAGCCCGGCCTGCCAAACAACAATGATGGCTGCAACCAAAAAATGGCCAGGTGTTGTGGCAGGCGCCTGTGGTCTCAGCTACTTGGGAGGCAGAGGCAGGAAACTCGCTTGAGCCCAGGAGTTGGAGGTTGCTGTGAGCTGTGATGCCATGGCACTCTACCCAGGGGGATAGCTTGAGGCTCTGTCT
>CAUYQV010175347.1:0-13722 GCA_963574575.1 Galagoides demidoff
TTACAGGCGTGAGCCACCTCATCAGCCAGGAAGGGTTTTAAACAGGTTATATTTGTGTCTTTTTTTTTTTTTCTTTTTACAGAGTCTCAAGCCGTGGCCCTGGGTACAGTGCTGTGGCATCACAGCTCATAGCAACCTCCAACTACTGGGCTCAAGCGAGTCTCCTGCCTCTGCCTCCCAAGTATCTGGTACCACAGGCGCCCGCCACAACGCCCGGCCATTTTTTGGTTGCAGCCATCATTGTTGTTTGGCGGGCCCGGGCTGGGGATTCGAACCCGCCACCTTAGGTGTACGTGGCTGGCACCTTAGCCTATTGAGCCACAGGCGCCGAGCCGATATTTAATTTTTTATAATGAACCTTCCTTTCTGGGGCTTTGCCATACTGTATGATACTGTTTTAAGAAGACTTGTCTCATGTAACCACAAGAGTGTGGTGGGCAGATTATTTTCATAAATTCAAGAGCTACAAAGCTAGGCTATGCGTGAAGAGATGGCTGGATTTAAGTGGGGGAATGTGTGATAGAAAATGGTACAAACACAGAACAATTACTTCTGAGAACATATCAGAGAAATTTCTATTAATAAAATGGGGGTTGACGAATAACTAGGTTTTTTAGGGATACAATTAGTGGTGAGTAAAGGGAGATTATATTGTGTATGACAGGAAGCCATCAATTGTAGCGATCATCTATATAGCAAATAATATAGCAAATAATATCATGTCTCAGTTAAGGTACATTCTATTTAATAACAATGTACACAAAAGAGTTACTACATTTCTACTCATTGACTACTATAATTCTATAGTAACCATAGTAATTTTATAACAAATATAAAGCTGATTTAATTCATAAATATTATATATCTCATGCTATGTGGAAAAAATTTATATTGGGGAAATTGCTATAAATTGTCTCCTTCAAATTTTCATGTAATCTATGCAATGATAATTATGTAAATTATAGTAACAAATGCACAACTAGATGAAAGATACCCTTTCATCCTACGTATCTTCCTTGATAAAAAGAATCATAGTTTTCCCCATTATTTTAGTCTATTTTGATAGTTTTCTAAATATTTTAATTTTTTTAATTATTTGGCTTTGAGTAACAGCATTAATTGGTTAAAATTATCCTTACCCAGAATAGATCAATAGATAAATTATAAAATAAATTCACAGGGCACATTTAATTGTGCCTCTTTTCTTATCAATGATGCTTCACATCTTGTATTCTGCAAACGGGGACCTGGTCTCTCTTCTGTACAGATGTGGTCTTGAAGGAAGGGCGTGGCTGCAGCCATAAGAATGGGGACCGGCAGGGTGGCACAGGATGACTTGATTCCCTCACATGTTTATAGACCTTTAGAGTCCAGGATGTAGTTTCTTAGTTATTTTCATTATTACAGACAAGATAGAGGGAAAATGATGGTCAGTGTGCTATTGTAGAGCATGAATCACACTTACAAGACATCCCTGTCAGCCAGTAATATAAACTAATCTTCTAATAAGACCCTGTGTCCTTCCATATAGGACGTGACATGCACAATGGTTTCTACCTTAATAGAAAAGCATTATCTTTTCTTGAGGTGACCTTTTAGCCCGAACTGCAGGCTCAGTTCATCGGTCTGTTCTAAAGGCGTGTCTGTTAACGCGGCTTTCAAGGAGTGGAGAATAATACTCAAGGCCTTATTGGGCTGGATTTCTAGCATAAAATAATAACAATCTTCACATTATATATAATTTTTGACAGCGTAGGCAGCTGATGTAAATGACTGTAGGTGGGATAGCATCTATCTCCCCCACAACACATATTTCCCTTCATTTTCTATTTTAAAGGCAATTTTTCCCTAACTCCTTAAAACTGATAACCACTACCCCTCAGTGTATTTGACAAGGAAAATAACTTGTACATACGTGTTTTAATTTTTCCTTTATCTAATTTCTTTATAGGTCATATAGGTTTTCTTATTGCCAGTAAATGTAGTTCGAGTCGGCAAACCCACACACACACTCGATGCATATATAGTGAGAGGACGTGAGATCTCTGAACAGCTACAAGGAATTCCCAAACAGCAGCAGAATTAAATGCAAATGAGTTTTCTGAAGTGCTTGATACAGTTTATTCTACTTAATATTTCAGGAATTCTTTAAGATTTCATGAGAATTCATTTACAATTCATTTCCTTAAGTAAAGAAACTTCTGCCTAAACACTTTCTGTTTTGCTACAAATGCCTAATTAGGAGCACTTGGGTGATCATCAATGAATTGTTTGGGTTTGCTGTGTCTGAGTTAGATAACATCTTTATTGCTGAGGCCCTGATTTCCACTACAAAGAACCCAGAGAAAGGGCTGAGAGGAAGAGAGTGGCGACAACCCATTGTTGAATAACTACATGAAACATTCATGAAAACCAGCTTCAGTGGCCTCTTGATTGTTCACAGTCCTTTACCTTTGGAGACGCCACCCCACCCCTTACCTTAGGCTTTCACATCTGATTAAAAGGAAGAAGAATTCTCATTCTGCTTCACTGACCTCCAGCCACTGTGCCCCACAGAAATGTGTGTGGATTCTGGTAGGTCAGAGCTGAGACTGGTTTTGTATATTTAACTGCTTACATTTTAAAAATTTTTTTTATTAAGTCATAGCTATGTACATTAATACTGTCATGGGGTGCTTCCATACAGTAAATAGACTAGATTAGTTTACTGAAGTAACTGAGTTCTATTCCAACAATGCTGATACCTACTTACATAGAACTGTGAAATATCTTTGGGGAACCTACATTGTTCACTCTGTCTACATTTATTTCATTTCAGTCAACATCACATTCCCTTTATGGCTATTCATTCTACAGAATGGTACAGTTGTTGAGAAAACTAGGCCAAAAATATCTCTGCACAGTCTGGGCCAATGAGGCTTTGGTAATCAGACCAGTCACCTGATTACAAGCTTGTATCTCTATTCCTACTGAGGCATGCCAATTAAAGGAGTTTGATTTTAACTCCAAACAACATATTAGTCCTAATTACCTGATTTGCTGCCTGCTTTGAATTATGTTTTATTTTTTTTGTGTGTTATGTATTTAATACATGATCTGTAAAGTTAAAGTATTGTGGATTACAAGTTACACCTATAGCTTTGCTATAGACAACTTCAAAACCAAAGCTTGGCCTACCTTTTTCCAAACGATCTTGTGTTATTATTCAGGTAGGTTGAACAGCCAAGTAATGCCTATGGATCATTGGTCTTAAAGACTTCGTATCACTTACAGTGGTTGCCTTATCTTGCCGGCCTTAGGAACAACATGCATAAACTTAAGTCTCAGCTCATGGTGGACATCACTGTGTGACATGAACTAGGTTATTTTAAATGTAAACAAGGAGATTCATGTACGTGTTGATGACATCCAATGTTCAGCATATTGCAAATTAATCTTTTCACTGCAAAAATGGTATGTATTCGTTACATACTAAGAACTGATTAACAAGCCAAAGCCTTGGTGGACAGCTGTGCGAATTCTCACTATTGTGCTGAGAAGGCATTACCTGAACCGAACCTAGTTTTTCAATTCTCCAGTGAGTTCAAGGCTTGGGAACCTCTTTTTGCTGAGAGGTCAGAAGATGACAATGTTGATGAAGTGAAAACCATCTGTGTTAGGAGAGATCAAGCTTCAAGCAAAGGCATTGTTGCCTCTCTGAAATCTACAAGCAAAATACAGGGATGATTCGCCCTCACAGAGAGAAGATTGTGTCCCTAATAAAATGCGATAATGGCTCCAGGGTGTGTGCGCTCAGGAAAATTATAAAAATCAGGCCTTATATTCGGAAGCTTACAACAACTTTAAAAGCATCCCTCCTTCCACATGTAGATTCCACAATAAGAAATTTTAAGCACCTCCTTTAAATGTACTTAATAGTGAGAATTATTAATTAATAATTAATGACAATCAATAATTAATCTTTTGCACCTTGAAGATACTTGGCTTTTTATTCTTTTATTCCACATTGCACACGTTATTAAAGTTGGATATCATCTTATGATAGTTTTGGATCCAAATTACAATTTTAAATAGTGCTAAATAACAGGAAAAGGGGGACTAAAAATTAAATAAATTAAATAAACTAAACACTGATCATCAAGTGAGAGTAAGTGAACAGAAATGACGCTGTGGTAAGACGTGCAGCAGAGGAAACACTTGACTAGTTTACTGTTCCTGAGACTCGTTCCCGTACAGTGAGTGATCTTTGTCCTACAAATTTACAAAGTCCCTCAAGTCTGTATAGATTGTGTCACCTGCAAACAAGGACAATTTGACTGAGTGGTACTCCACAGTGTATGTGTGTGTGTGTATATATATATATATCACATTATCTTTATCCACTCCTGAATCGATGGACACTTAAGTGGTTACATATCTTTGTGAATTTTGCTGAATTAAACATTTGAGTACAGGTGTCTTTTAGATAAATTGATTAGTGGTATTGTTGGATCAAGTGGTAAATCTACGTTTATATTTTTTAGAAAACTCCGTATTGTTTTCCAAAGAGATTGTATAGTTTGTCAGTGTGCGAATTCCCTTCTCTGCATCCACACCATCATCTATTATTTTTTGACTTTTGCGTGATGGCCCTCCTGACAGAGGTAAGCTGGTACCTCACTGTGATTTTAATTTGCATCCGTGATGATGAGCACACACCTCTTACTGCCGATTTTCCCTCTAACTAAGAGCTTTTGGAGAAACTTGAGGTCCCTGTATGCTCCCTGTAATAGTAAAGCTGATGAAAAAGAAGAAGGCCTCTTTATTCCCCAGGGTAGACAACCTCACGACCAGGTGTGTGATACGTACTCCTTTTTACTGATTATTAAAGAACTGTAGAAAAAGACTTGTACAGGAAGTTCAGAGAAGTTGGACAGAAATGATTAATGCAATGTAGGTTCTGAGATTAAAGATTAGAAGTCAAACTGTGAGAAATGGTGACTAAAAGCCTCCAAATATACGGATGGTACGAGAACAGGTGAGACAAGGAATCCTGAGCATTTCACACGGAGAATTATTAGATACGGAATGAACAAAGGGGAGGAGTTAAAATTTCAAAATTGGACAAAATGCCGTAAGCAGGTAATTCTTCCTGTGTGAAATACTTCCTAGACACCAGAGACAATGGCGGGTTTACTCCTCAACAGGGGCCTCCCACTCCCCTTCTCTGCTCCACATAGCCACACTAATGGATATACAGGCTAGAAATAAGCACAGAGAGGTCATTCCTGATTGAATAGGGCAGCACGGGACTTTTTCTTTATAAATATTCACATTAAATTTACCTCTACTTTCACAGGTGGCTATATTTACCTATTAATATATCAGAATTATAATTTTGCATCAAATAAATCTCTCTTCAGTATGGATACTAAATGAAAAGTAGTGCCAAGATATCCACTCACAGAGTTACAGAAGTTCTGAGCTGAAAGGGAAAGTCTATTTCTTGCTGACCAATCATTGTCTTCCCAACGGCTCCTGGGTGCAATCATAAACCCTTTGCCCAACCCTTTGAAAATTCCTAAATTTTCAAATCCAGAGAATGCTCAGGTCACCTATAGACTTCTCTGTTATACAGGTCTTTTTTTTTTTTTCCACTTACCTTGTAACTATAGATTTCAATTTCACTAATTCTGTTCTTAAAGTTGTACAAGAATTCTTAGAAGGAAGCTGGCATCACACACTGATATAAAACATTGCTCTGTCCTCTGACTATTGTTCATGTCAAATTATTTTATTTTTTATTTTTTTGAGACAGTCTCACTACATCGCCCTGGGTAGGGCGCCGTGGCATTACAGCTCAGAGCAACCTCCAGCTCTTGGGCTTAAGCGATTCTTTTGCCTCAGCCTCCCAAGTAGCTGGGATTGTAGGTGCCCGCCACAACCCCTTGCTACCTTTTTGAGGGGGTTGTAATTGTCATTGTTGTTTGGCAGGCCGGGGTTGGATTCAAACCCGCCAGCTCCAGTGTGTGTAGCTGGCACCCAAGCCACTGAGCTACAGGCGCCAAGCCACATGTCACATTATTTTGACCCTTGCTTATGTTTCTCTTCATAATAGTATCCTGGACATGTTCCTCCATTTACTGAGGTTTATCCATAATTTTGGTACCTCGAGCTAATCATAATATAGTGAGATAATCAAAAAGAATGAGGAGGAATCCATGTAAATCATTCCTATTTGCCTTACTGGGAAAATATGGCAACCTAAGAGTTGGAGCACCTGCCCCGTTGCGATCAAGGAGTGGAACAAAAGTCTGGGATACTCTTTGTTTTTACAAATTGTTATGTGACGTGAGGATTTTGAATGTTTTCTACTTTGTAAAATCTCTGTGAATGATGGAGGAAGCCCACTTCTTAAATGAGAAACAAAAGTCACGCCTGGAAGTCCTTCCTGCTTCTCATCTCAGGAGCGCAGACCACTGATGACGGACTAGGGGGAGGTAGGAGAGACTCTTGTAAACTAAGTAGATTTCTCCACATCTAAAATGGGAGAAGGCAATTATGGCCGCTGGTTGGAAGAGTTATCATGCATCAGTTTAAAGGTACTGACTGAAAAAAAAAAAGCTGATGAAAATTGTGAATAAAATCTTGTTATGTAATATCTTGAATTTTGACATCCACATTGAAAAATTTTTTATTGGTTCATAGTTATAAGAACTGTGCACCTCTCTTTTACTACTCAATGGAGGATTTATTTTTTAAAAGCCTGAAAATTCTAACATCAGACCAGTAATTCGTTTAAATATCTCATAATGAGATAATGAATGACTAAAATATTTAAATTTTTCAAATAAATTCTGGCACTGGTATTCAATTTGATTTTTCTGTGCAAATATAATATCTTGTATTTCTGTTAAGACTGATTTCATCAAAATTAGTTTATTTCTTCTCTGTGGTATTTCTGGATTCTGTAGAGAGTCATGGAAAAACCTTTACCCAATGAGACGTATTTTTCCTAGTAAGAATATTAGTCAAGAGATCGGGCCCCATGGTTCATGCCTATAATCCGAGCCCTCTAGGAGACTGAGACAGGTGAATTGCTGGATCTCAGGAGTTTGAGAGCAGCCTGAGGAAGAGTGAGACCCTGTTTCTACTAAAAATAGAAAAATTAGCTGGACCTTCTTGTGGGCACCTGTAGTCACAGCTACTCAGGAAGCGTGAGGCATAAGGATCACTTAAGCCCAAGAGTTTGAGGTTGCTGTGAGCTATGACGACAGTACAGCACTCCACCCAGAGTGACAGAGTGACACTGTCTCAAATAAATAAATGAAAAGAATATTAGTCAAGCAATTGTGGACTGTGCTACATAATAAGTTACTGACACATCTAATTTCCCTAACATCGATCTCATACAAAGATTATCTACCAAATATATAGGCTATCCATGAGCTAGTTTGTTAAATGAATAGAAGAAGAAATATAGTCACCAGAGTGTCATCTGTTCATTGATGAGGTGTTTTTGTTTAAATATTGAAACTGGTAACTTTATATAATGAATCAGAGATTTAATAAACATATTTGTTAAAACATTTGTAGAGCCATAGTGATAAATTGGTTATTTTCTACATGCTCACAAAAAAATTAAGAATTTACCTTGATATATCAGTATTAAATTGAGAGTTATAAAATATTCAGTTGTATCCTAAAAACATTAAATAATTACTGCAGCATAATATGGATTAAGACCGTAAGTTAAGTAGGGATGTGTACACTTCTTGTTCAGACTCCATCAATTAATAATTTAGAAAGAATCATTGACTTTCCTATGTCTCAGTTTATTCATAGAAACAATAAGAAAAATTTATTGGGTCATTCATAAATTCTCTTCCCGTGCATATATTCTATGAGATCTAAACTTATTTATTGATGCTTTGAATTTAACTCACTTGAAAAAGATTATTTTGAAAACATCTTTACAGCATCATCAATACATACTATTTTGAAGAGTGTAAATAGTGCCATTTTAAAACATTATTGTTTGTTCCACTCAAATGCATGCCATTTGACAGTGTTTTTTTTTAATTCAATCTGGTGATTTTTTCTTATGCTTTTGTTTTTATAGAGACAAGTTTCGTTCCGTTGCCCAAGCTGGACTGCAGTCACCTGATTATTCCTCGCTGTAATGAATGTGGTATGAAGTTTAAGTGACTTACTTGATTATCATTTTATCACTTCTTAAAACTTGAATACTATCTGGTGACCATGGCTGTACTTTTTGTAGCTTCCTTCCGCAATCGACCTCATGATACTCAAATTTTAAAAATGTTTGGCTGAGGAAATGACATTTGTTGAGTGCTGAATTGTGTTATTCTACCAATCCTAACTCAATTGCAAAAATGCCACATCACCTTGGCATTCTAGATGAAACAAGCTAGATTGGCTTTTGCTGAAATATCTCCCCAAATAAATGATCTAGAAAAACGCATGAAAGTGTGTAATGGCATATGTAATGTAATCACGAGTTTCCCTCTGTCTAATCCGCTCTATCACCTTTGGAAAATGCAATCTGACACTGGCTGCTTCTTGGTCACCGCCAAAAAGACGCCTTCCGGCCACAACATCATGATGTTATTCATTATTGGCCTTATTTTGTATGTGGCTTAATTTCTAAATAAGACCATAATGACCCTTGGAAAAAACCCAGAATTTCACTCTCAACTGCTTCTTCCCTTCTCCCTATTTTTCTCCACCTCTGCTACCTCCAGTATCTTTAAATGACAGAGAGGACGGGGGCAGGACTGCACCACCTGGGACGCTGGGTGCCTGTTGTCTTCAGCTGAACAAGTGCGTATCAGTCCCTTAGGGCCCGGGCCACCATCGCTGACACTTGTTCCCCATGATCCGTGTTTTCTTTTCTCCCAAGAGTAACTCTGGTAGATGACAGAAATATTATTTTTTAACTTTAAGACAGATACACATTTTAAATCTCTGCTTACCTCTGCTGCTTTCTGATGTAGAATTATAAGATTTCATTTTAAAACTTTTTATTCAAATAAACATGTTAATTTTCAAAAGTAAAACAAAAGAATACTTCTAAAGGTAAAGTACCAGATGGTTCTTGAAAATTAATACTAAAAATAATGTTGCTTTGTCCTTCCAAATGTTCTCCTTGCTCTTCCACTGGACTTCTATCTCCCTAACATCACCGTGTGGCAATCCTTCCAGGGCACAGAAGGCTTTCATGTTAAAATTGCACATAGATGATCTTTTACCAGCTGATACTTCTTTCACAGGATGTTACAATAAGCATATTTATAAAAGATGAAAATAAATAGAATATGCTAAGAATAGCTTTCTCTTAAAATCGTTATATGCCAGAAGAAAATACAACTAATTATTTATAATCAACATAGTTTGAGAAGTTAAAATGAATATTATTCTATAGGAATCTAAATATGTGAGCTTTATAGCATTAAATTTTTCTTTCCTTATGGCCCAGAAATAGCAAGAACAGAGTCTACTTTTTGTTTCACCAAATTCTTTCTTGAATAGTTGACTAGAACACACACCTTGACATAAAACATGAAGAATAAATGTTTTCACATTAAATGGATAATAACTTGGAGTTGCTATTCATTATAAATTCAAAGTATTTGATACAATTAAAATGATTATTTCCTACTATTATGAAAGAAATAGGGTTGTAACCACATAGTTCATGTCATTGCTAAATTTTAAATACAGTAAGGATATAACACTTTTCAAATTGTTTCAATTAAGTTGTATAACTCCCAAAGATAATTAAATAGGACCTCTGCCTTGATCTGAAGTATAGTGTATGAAACATGCTGAAAAGGTCTAAAAAATGCGTAATGCAATAATTTTATGCCTTTTCATTTATTTATAGAACAAAAAGCTGTTCCATTTTTTGGATAAATTTGTGTAAAAAGTAGCCCTAAAACCAACAAAGGACAGATTTATGAATTTTTCAGTGTGGATATCAACTGAGGTGGATGTTTGACATTGTATTAATTTCATATTGCTACCTTACAAATTACTAAAAACTCTGATGTTTAAAATAACGCTCTTATTTCTGAGTTTCTATGAACAGGCACAGCTCAGCTATATCCTCTGCTCAAGTCCGTAGTTTTCATTCAGGATGTTGACCACAGTTGCACTTTCAAATGGAGATTCAGCTGGGAAGAAGTCACATCTAAGCTCCGACTGAGGTCCTGAATTCCTGCTGAAGACCCTCAGCTCCTAGAGGTCACCACAGTTCCTTGTCGCATGGCCCTTGACACAGTAAGTTTACAGTGCTGAAATTTGCTTACTCAAGCCTAGCAAGACAGAGTCCTATAAAGTGTAGTGTAATCATGGGAATGACATCCTATTTCCCATATTCCATATGCCACAGATGAGAGGATTATACAGGGCAAGAATACCAGAAGGTGGGACCATCGTGGGTCACCTTAGGGCCTTTCTGTCACTACAGCTTAAAGGCTACCTGGTAAATAATAATTAGTAAGAAAGTGTTTACAAAATAAAAAGTGCCAATTAAAGAGGTCATATGGTGTGATATCTCTCTGTTCACACTTTCTCTTTGAGGTTATTTGGCCGGTGTCAGTGAAATGGCCAGTCACCTGTTAATGGCTGTGCTGCTGAATGTAGGAAGTGCCTTTAGTAGTTCAGTCACTTAATCCACAGACAGACAGGCAGAGAAAGAGCGAGACACAGAGACACACACCGGAACATGCAGCCTTCCGAGTGCCATATTGTGGATCTGGTGCAATGATTACCTCTCATCAGTTCATGTCTCCCTGTGTCCCTACCCTCCTGGAAAGTTCCATCCTACACGGACTCCATGCCTGGTCCCATGTGACTTGCTTTCACCAAAGGGACAGTAGCAAGGGTGTCACAAGCAGAGGCATGAAAAGTTAACTAAGCTCTGGGCCTTGTTTCTCTCTACTCTTGAAATCTGTCACCACTGTGGACACAAAGCTGAACCAGGTCACTGGACAGTGAGACCCATGATCACTCAGCCCCATTGTTTCAGCTATTAGTCAGCCCCTTAAAGGTAAATCCTCCTGCCTGACCAAGAGCTGAGGGTAAATGGGAGAGGAGGCCCAGGTTAAACCTTCATCAGGACCTTCCTGTGAGCCCAACTCAACTTGATGACCCACGGAACCGTGAGCTAAAAATTGTTTTAAATCCACTAGGTTTTTTCATTGTTTTTTAAGCAGTAAAAGATAGCCAATAAATATATGTGCATTTACATATAACATCCAGTAATTAACGACATAAGGATTTGTTTGTGTACATATACATACACGTAGGGGGGTGTGTGTGTAAAATTCAAGGTCCTTAGATATACTGAATATTAATTGCATTTCAGAAGGAAGGGAGCACAGTGGGAATCTCCTCATAAACATTCCTTTTTTTTAGGTAACAAAATGACTGCTAGGACTATGCAGAGCATAGATGATTACTGAACAATAAAATATTTTGCAATAGGTTTTTAGAAATTAAGGCATTTCCTCTTTTTATCAAGGAACAGAGTTGCGGTTGCTTGATTACAGTAAGTCTGTAATCAAACAGGTTCTTGAAAATTACATTACCTGAGCCGTTTCTAGTAAACAGAACGTTACAGTTGCATTTACAATGTATATGGAGACAAAAATTTAATTAGCTGTAATGTATTTAGAAGGAGATACAGACAGAGATATTTGAAAAGATGAATTTATCAAAAAAAGAAAAGTTTCTGTGGTTTTGTTTTTATGGAAGATGGAGTAAAATATCTCTCTGCATTGCCGAGAAGATGTTATTTTATTTTTATAACTAAAAGCAGAGAGATTTATAGGACTTTTTGAAAGATGTTCTAAAAATAAAGAAGATAATTTTAAAAGTTTTATATTATAAAGTTCAGCTACTGCCATTTCCCAGAAAGGGAGAGATGAGGAAATGAAGGATCTGCAGAGTTTTTAAGACTATAATTGGAACATTTCATGTATTACCTGTGTTCTTCTGTTAGCCAGAACTCATTCAGATAGTCACTCAGAGCAGGGCAGGCTAAGTAAGGCAGCCTCTGGTTAGGACAGCAGGTGTACACCGAGTGGAGCTGCCCCAGGAGACTCGCTCGGACTCACTGTGAGGGTAGCAGGTGCAGCGTGCCTGTGGAGCTCCTCACACAGATTCATTCTAAGGCCCTGGGTGGCAAGGGAACTATCAACGTGTTCAGTTATTTACTCCATTTCCTTAACATCTTCAAAATATTGATTTGCCCTGGGCTGGTAGAGCCTCCTGGCAAAAGGGATTCAGGGAGAATTAACTCTGGAAGAAAATTCTCTGTCGCTACTCCCAAATCATTTGCTTCATTTCATTAAGTGGAGATTGAGGGAAGTAACTCACTTTGTAAACAGTCACAGAAGGGTTGGAGATGAAATTAGAACCTGCGTCTCTATGACTCACAAACTTCTTACCGGCATATTCCCGGTCAATCAGGTAGGCAGGCCTTTCAGGTTTTGTTTCCTTCCGGCAGCATTTCAGGAGTAAAGTTAGACAATCGAGAGATGTCAAGGTAATTGGCTGCATGACAGCACCCTGTGTGTTCAGATGATCTTGGGAGACAAAGTGAAGAGATCACGGGAGGCCCAGCAGACAGGCTGCCGTGACAGCCCGTCATCCCAGAGGATGCCCCGCTCAGATGAACCCGCGGGTAATAACACAGATGCAGGCGAAGGTCTGATGGATAGAGGCTGTGAACTCCGTATCAATAACTTACAGCAAACGGCTGGCCGTGGCAGATGAAGAGGCCTCATCAATTAAGCAAGGCAGCCCAGTTTTACAAAATTGTCAAAAGAAATTATTAAATTTCACATCTTAGTTTGCTTGAGGAAAAAATCAAATAACACAAAAGGTTGCAGTTTAAAAACAACATTTAGTGTAAACACTTGCTTCTGGCTACATGTCAAACTGTCAGAAAGGTGCTGCACATACGGCGTGGGGTGTGTTTCATTTTTCCATTTCTGAGTCAAGGCATTTCTTTATACCGGTCAAAATCACAGATGAAACAGTTGCAGACCAGCGAGGGGTGGTCAAGGACATGTGAAAACGAACTATCCTGACCTGCCTCCCACTGGCATGCAACTGTTAATAAAAAAAAAAATTTAGTATAAAAATTGTACAAATTGGGGAAGCAATTGTGAAGAAAACAGCCCAAAAGTCTGATTATGAGGGCAGATACAAGATGCACCCAGAATCCTGACATGGAGTGACTGTGCCTTCCTCAATGTTACACACACAAAACCTCAGCCCCAGCCCGTGTTGCTTATGTTTTCTTATTAGGAGTAAATTCAGAAGAGCATTTTGCATTAAAACACAGAGCACTTAATAGTGATCTATACACATTGTTAGTTTCATGACTGGGTTCAGGCTCGGCGCCTGTAGCTCAACTGGCTAAGGCACCAGCCACATACACCTAAGGTGGCAGGTTTGAATTCAGCCCGGACCCACCAAACAACAATGACGGCTGCAACCAAAAAATAGCCGGGCGTTGTGGCGGGCGCCTGTGGTCCCAGCTACTTGGGAGGCAGAGGCAGGAGACTTGCTTGAGCCCGGGAGTTGGAAGTTGCCATGAGCTGCGATGCCATGGCACTCTACCCAGGGGGATAGCTTGAGGTTCCGTCTCAAAAAACAAAAAACAAAAAACAGCACAGAGAACCGTTCAGAATTCATCCCCAATGGCTT
>CAUYQV010175352.1:0-15182 GCA_963574575.1 Galagoides demidoff
GTCCCAGCTACTTGGGAGGCGGAGGCAGGAGACTCACTTGAGCCCAGGAGTTGGAGGTTGCTATGAGCTGTGATGCCATAGCACTCTACCCAGGGGGATAGCTTGAGGCTCTGTCTCAAGAAAAAAAAAAAAAGATGGAAAGGGAATAATACTTGTTCTTTTGAATGAAGTTAGGATTAACTTATCCCAGTTCTTCTTCTTCTTTTTTTTTTTTGCAATTTTTGGCCGGTGCTGGGTTCGAACTTGTTACAGGAGAAAATATATATGTGTGTGTGTGTGTTGTTTTTATTTCCCGCCTTATAATTTACTAGCTCTGTGGTCCTAGGGAATAATTTAATCTTTAAACTTTTCTTTATTAGTAAAGTAGAGATAATTTCTGTGCTTCATGGGATCATTATTAGGATCCAGTGAGGTGATGAGTGCTTTAAAAACTAAAACTACCACTGTATGATGGAATTACTGTTGCTGGAAGTTTGATGTGACTTCTTATCCTTATTCTCAAGTGATACACTATTCTTTTCTAATCATGCTTTATCTGACTCCTTATCTTTCCACGTATAATCAGAGAGGTATTTTGAGGCTTAGTCATCAGCTTCTTAAATTTTATCTACCTTTTCTCCCTTGAAGAATTCCTCTATCGTTAGGATTTCAATTACCTTTTTGTAGATTAACTCTAAATTTCCACTATATTATCACCTTTGACAGCTCTCCTGTCCTCTGCAGTACCTGTCAAATGTAGAGTCTGAATTTTTGTTTCTATTCGAACCAGGCTCGTGGTAGGCACACAGTAAATTAACAGAAACTAATTTTGTGCCAGGCACCGTGTGCCAATTGCTGTACAAACATTTGCCCGTTTAATCCTTACCAACTATTTGGTAGGTACTCTTGTTATTAAATCTCCATTTTACACAAGGGGAAAAATGAATCTGGTTAAGTCATCCAGTGCCAGGTCACAGAGTGAGTGGTAAAGCCAGGACTCAAACCCAGGCCCTTCAGCTCCTGAATCTCTACACTCTAACTAGGCAGCCTGCACTTTGTCCCCCTACCATACCTTTCAAATCTACCACCACCATTCTAGCCTTTACCCTTTCATTTACACCAGGTCAGGTGATTCAACTTGAATACCTATTAGCAATCAAAAACTCAATGACGGATGGGCAGTGCCTATAGCTCAAAGGAGTAGGGTATTGGCCCCATATACCAGAGGTGGCGGGTTCAAACCCGGCCCCGACCAAAAACTGCAAAAAACCCCCCAAACTCAATGGCAGGAGACTAGAGGTTAGGTATATGAAAGCAATAAGCCTGGGCAGGCAACGATGTAGAAACACATGGAAAGCCCTGGCCTGTCTTGAGAGGAAACCACATTTTCTCACATGGATTGTTGTTGGCTTTGGGGAATGCAGACTTGTGGACTTTGTCACTCTTCCAGACATTGAAAACACTACTTGAGCTGCACAAAGCATGTCTGTCAAAAAGAAATTGGCTACTCTTATTTTTATAATAGAATAGCCCCATTCTAATTTGTCAGTTTAATCTTAATCATTTAATCATTAGGATTAAATCATTTTCTTTAATCATTTTCTGCTCTAATACTGAAGGATTAAAGTTTGGACTGCTTTGTCTAGCATCAAAAATACCCTGAGATGGTGGACACAGTGGTTCATGCCTGTAATCTCAGTGCTTTGGGAGTCCAACCCAAGAGTTTGAGAGCAGCCTAGGCAACACAGCAAGACCTTGCCTCTAAAAATAAAAAAAATTTTTTTTTTAAGTTATCTATTTTGTTTATTCCTTTTTATTTTTTTTGAGACAGACTCTCAAGCTGTCACCCTTGGTAGAGTGCCATGGCATCATAGCTCACAGCAACCTCCAACTTCTGGGCTTAAGTGATTCTCTCGCCTCAGCCTCCCAAGTAGCTGGGACTACAGGCACCCGCCGCAATGCCTGGCTGTTTTTTGGTTGTAGTTGTCATTGTTGTTTGGCAGGTCTGGGCTGGATTCAAACCCGCCTTAGCTGCTTGAGCTATAGGTGCCAAGCCTTTTGTTTGTTATTTTGAGGAAATGAGGTAGGTCTTGCTCTGTTGCCAGGTTGGAGTACAGAGGTGCAACCCTAGCTTACTGTAACCTTGGACTCTTGAGGTCAACTGATCCTCTTGCTTCAGCCTCCCAAGTAGCAGGGACTATAGGGATGTGCCACCATGCTCAGCTAATTTTCAGGGTTTTTGTAGAAGTGAAGTCTTACTGTGTTGCCCAGGATGTTACATCTTTCTGCCCCGGCCTGTCTAAGTGCTTGGATTATAGACACCATGGGATTACAGGTGAGCCACCATGCCAGGCCTTTTACCAAAAAGTAGTTGCAGTTTTTGGCTGGGGCTGGGTTTGAACCCGCCACCTCTGACGCCCTACTCCTTTGAGCCACAGGCACTGTCCCTACATGTATATTTCTTATCTTTTACTTGTGTTATCTCTTTCAATCATCAATCACAGTGGTCCAATGAGCTGGCCCTCCCTCCCTCCCTCCCTCTGTTTCTCCCTTCCTCCCTTCCTGCCTTCCTGCCTCTCTTCCTCCCTCCTTCCCTCCCTCCCTCCCTTCCTCCCACAATGCCCAGCTATTTTTTTGTTGTTGTTGTCCTTGTTTAGCAGGCCCAGGCTGGGTTCAAACCTGCCAGCCCTGTGTATGTGGCTGGCGCCTCAACCACTGAGCTATGGGCACTGAGCCCAGCTGGGCTTTTTCTTAGTTATTTTGCAGAGGAAACTGAAGCTTAGAAATAAAGTAACTAAATTTAAAAACAACTAATAGGCTTGGCGCCTGTGGCTCAAGCGGCTAAGGTGCCAGCCACATACACCTAAGGTGGCGGGTTTGAATCCCCAGCCCAGGCCCGCCAAACAACAATGATGGCTGCAACCAAAAAATGGCCGGGCGTTGTGGTGGGTGCCTGTAGTCCCAGCTACTTGGGAGGCGGAGGCAGGAGACTCGCTTGAGCCCAGCAGTTGGAGGTTGCTGTGAGCTGTGATGCCATGGCACTCTCCCAGGGGGATAGCTTGAGGCTCTGTCTAAAAAAATAAATAAATAAATAAAAACAACTAATAAGTGGCAGAGCTGAGATCTTTTTTAGTGACCTTTATTGTCCAAATGACATATTTTCTACTTTTCTGCTCATAAACCTTTAGAGACCTATTGTGTTAAATCTAAATTCTTATGTTTTCGGGATTCTATATAACCTGCCCTATGCTCCTACTAATTAACCATTAACCTGATGCTCTTTTTTTTTTAAACAGTAATCTTTAGATTTCAGTGGATGCTTTGTGCACTTGGGAGTTCATTCATCTAGAATGAATCTTTTTCTCCTCAACTCACCAAATTTTATCTGTTCAAGAACTGGCTATGCCATGAAACCATCCCTGTCCATTTTGGCCCTTTGTGACCCATTTTCACAGTCCTTTAAACTTTTTCAGTACTTAAACAGTCTGCTGTATGTTTAACTGTGAGTTGAATCATTTGTCTCTTTATTCCTATTCATTTTGTGGATCCCGTCTGTAGAAACCATTTTCAAAGCCTATGTTTCATCTTTTGCTCTGTCCCCTTCCTTTTTAAGCCCAAATTGAAACCTAACCTCAAGCTTCCTCATTACTATGGCTTCAGGACCAGCCTGTTTTCTGAGATTCTTCCCAACTCTTAATGGCTCCGAAGTCCTTTTCTAATATGTTACTTTCTGGTGAGGAATTTAATCTGCAATGTAAATTGTGGAAGTGTTCTTTTTCTCATGTTTAAATAATTCAGGTGGGAAGATAGTACTTTAGGGCACATTAATACTCAGTGTGTGGTCTGTGGCAAATAGAAATATTCTAGATACCCAGAAGGAGTAGAATTGGGCAATGGAAAGTGTTCTTTCCCAAGAAAAGTATGTGATTGGCAGAAAAAAAGAAATTTTAAAATAAAATAATGAATTAGAAAACTGGTAGGTAAGAAAGTGGCAGAGTGTGGATTCCAAATGATAGGGAATAAAAGAAGATGGAGAAAGGTGAACTACATGGAAAGTCAGCAGTACTGACCTTATCAGTGACTGAAAACAGGATGAGAGCAAAAGGCAGCAGACGGGGAGAGAGTTCAGCCAGAAGCTGGGACTCTGTTTTAGGAGAGAAACGTCAAGGAAAAAATGAATCATTACTTCTCGATGCAGAAACTCGGAGAATTAGTACACTGCTTTAAGAAAATTTGTGTGTAAAAATATTTATAAGGAACCTTTTTGTCCATATGGGTATTTACACGTTTAGTTTTGTTTTTATATTTGTACCAAGTTTCTCTAGGCAGTATAAGGTCTATTTAAAAAAAAAAAATGCACATGACACCAGAATTAATGCAAGACAAATCTAGTGGGAACAAAACCAAGAATTTCTGGGCCGACTGAAATGAGGAGACCAGTTTAAATTACTTAAATTTAGTAGAAAACTAGCTTCAGGGTAGGAAACAGTGTATAAAGACCCTTCTGGGTGAAGGTATTTAATAGTACTTGATACAAGGACCATCCATTGGTCTTATAACTATTTGTGGAATTAATAAGCAGTAAAACTCTTAGACATGACAATCTATGGGAATCTTTTTCTCATCCTTTGATTCGATAGTAATCAACAAGTGTGGATAGCTGTAAGGTAATGAGTTAAACAAAAATGTAGTCTCAGTTAAGATTCTGATCTTTGACCTGTCACAATTTAGGATGGGAAGGCAAATCAACATTTCCCCCTCATTATATGATTTCCTAGTTTTATAACAAAAAATGTGCAAAGTAGATTTTTTATCACCTCCACCTAATATATATATTAAAAAAACGAAATGATGGTACTTTCTTATTCTGTGTGAGATAGTCCTGGTCTGCAAAACTCCAAGAAGATGCAGTGACGGTAAAATGCCAGCAGTTACTGACCCATGCTGAAGGGAGTCGTGGGCTGCTATATAAATACAGAGTTGTTTGTTTTTTTAATACAGTACTTAAAAGATATTTTTAAGTTATTAAACTCAGTTACCAAGTATTTGTCCCATTCATGTAAGTCCCAAATGGTAGACTTACATGATCTTTCAGGGGCTTCAAAGTCTTATGAGAAGGAAGGTCATTGAACAGGTATTACAAATGTAATATATCAGGAAGTTCCACAGAAGGTTTGGGAGACCTAATGTTTGTGAAGTTGGGATGTTGGAGAGTCAGGGTTGGTTTCCTAGAAAAATTAAAGTTTAAGCTGGAATTTGAAGGATGAGCAGGAATTAGTTGACTAAGTGGGGCAGGGAGAGCATTCCAGGCAAAGGACCAGCATTGTGAAGGCTTATGGTAAAAACAAGCCTGAATGAATGGTGGTGGAGGCCAGATTAAACAAGATTCTGTAGGCCTTTTGACTTTGTCTGTGAATATTATACTATTTCCTAATGTAAGAAGTTCAGCTACCATTAAGTATTTAGGTGTTAACAAAGTAAGTACAATCTGTTATGTGCTTTATCTGCTAAATGCTTTGTCTAGCAACCTTGAGGTCTGGGGTGGGTGGGGGCTTGACATAATGGAAAACCTGAAGCA
Organism: Galagoides demidoff; assembly: GCA_963574575.1. Classification (NCBI taxonomy): domain Eukaryota; kingdom Metazoa; phylum Chordata; class Mammalia; order Primates; family Galagidae; genus Galagoides; species Galagoides demidoff. The sequence continues at coordinate 5,558 of CAUYQV010175352.1, forward strand.
TGAGTTGGTAACTTGCCTAAGGTGAGACTACTCAGGATACAGTGTGGAGAGTGGATCTGGGGCTACCGAGTTACACAGATCTTACCCCACGTGCAGTACCAGAGCAATACTAGATTGGACTTAGGCAAGTAGCAGCAGTTGATGTAGAGAGGCGACATGTTTGGGAGGCTTTTTTAAAGGCAGTGTCACAGAAGAATGAGGCGATTTGTCTTGAGAGGAGCTTCTCAGGGTTCTCAGGAGGTGCACAGATGGTCTTGTTGCACACTGAGCCAGGAGACACTGGAAGAATAGGATTGTGGCAAGGATGCTAATAGGGATCCAGGGACATGAGTTTTATGATAGAGAAACTCAAAATTTAATGTTGGTGGCATGGACCCAGGAGACAGAAAATACAGAAAAGAAAACGTTTTATGTAGAATGAGGTTCAGAACTAAATGGATTCCAGGGTAGGGGTGGAGAGTCTGGCCTGTGACAGATGAACTCCTCTGGGTCCCTCCCTACAGATGAAAGAAGACTTTCTGGATTGACCAATGATGAAATTTCTCACATTCTTAAATCTGTTATTGAATTTCTTATGTTGCTATCTTTAAATTCCTAGTGAATTAAGAAGGTAAGTTGAATTGGTTTTATCTTAAAGCTATTTAAACTTAACCACAGTCAGAAGGTACTCAGTCTTTTTGTTTTTTTGAGGCAGAGTCTCACTTCGTCACCCTTGGTAGAATGCTGTGGCATCTTAGCTCACAGCAACTTCAAACTCTTGGGTTCAAGCAATCCTCTTGCCTCAGACTCCCAAGTAGCTGGGATTACAGGCGCCTACCACAGTGCCCAGCAATTTTTTTTAGAGACAAGGTCTTGCTCTTGCTCAAGCTGGTCTCAAACCCATGAGCTCAGGCCATCCACCCGCCTTAGCCTCCCAAGTGCTGGGATTACAGGCATGAGCCATGATGCCCAGCCTTAGTCTTAATTTAGTCCTAATATTTTTCTTTTCTTTTTTCTTTTTTTTTTTTTGAGACAGAGCCTTAAGCTGTTACCCTGGGTAGAGTGCTCTGGCATCACAGCAACCTTCAACTCCTGGGCTTAAGTGATTCTCTTGCCTCAGCTTCCCAAGTAGCTGGGACTACAGGTGCCCACCACAACACCCAGCTATTTTTTGATTGTAGTTGTTGTTTGGCAGGCTGGGCTGGAGTCAAACTTGCCAGCTCTGGTGTATGTGGCTGGCGCCTTAGCCATTTGAGCTACAGTTGCTGAGCCTGGTCCTGATATTTTTCTTTTTTTTTGAGACAGAGCCTCAAGCTATCCCCTGGGTAGAGTGCCCAGGCATCACAGCTCACAGCAACCTCCAACTCCTGGGCTCAAGCAAGTCTCCTGCCTCAGCCTCCCAAGCAGCTGGGACCACAGGCACCCACCACAATGCCTGGCTATTTTTCGGTTGCAGCCGTCATTGTCTGGCGGGCCCGGGCTGGATTTGAACCCACCACCTTGGGTGTACATGGCTGGCGCCTTAGCCACTTGAGCCACAGGTGCCGAGCCCTGATATTTTTCATATTAGCATGGATGAGGTACTTTCCATGAAAGATCTTTAGACTCCTAGGTTGTCATCTGCTTTCTCTGATGTTTCCATATGATCTTTCATCTAGTTCTGTGGGTTTTAGCCCTACTATTAAGTATTTTGGTGTTAACAAAGTAAGTACAATCTGTTATGTGCTTTATCTGCTAAGTGCTTTGTCTAGCAACCTTGAGGTCTGGGGTGGGGGGCCTCACATAATGGAAAACCTGAAGCATGAGTTGGTAACTTGCCTAAGGTGAGACTACTCAGGATACAGTGCACATTAGAATTAGCTGTGTGCTTCTGGTAAAGAGCACTGTCTGTATCCTCCACTCCAAACGATTCAGCCAGTGTCTCTATGGATAGAGCAGTAATATGGGTATTTTGTAACCGTGTAATACGCAGCCGTAACTTAGTTCTTGCATTTCTGGTCTAAAGATTTTCTGAAATCTGTTACCTTAGGTTTTTGCTCAGTGAAGCCTTTCCTCTATCCAGCTGGTTTCAGAAACTACACAAGTCATAACTTAGAACAAAAACTTGTATATGAACCTTTGTTAGTTGGATATCTTTGTTACGTACTCACCTTTGTCTAGTTTTTAAAGTGCTTATTTTGTCCTTGTGCCTGTGTCTGATGTGTTTCATGTCGTATCAGGAGACAACCGTGCGATCTAGTTGATAGATATTTTTCCTGAATTTGAAATTTTTTAACCTTGAATTCTCCTTTATTTTAGCCCTACTAGATTTACCTATTCTAAAAGAAGTGGTTTGACAACACATGGACAACCCAAAATGGTTGTATTCTCCAAATATCCAGAATTTAGACCAGGGACAGAATAGAAAAGATATTTAGAGGGCAAGAATATACTTTAGAAATTTCTCAAGGAACTCTGGGCAGAATGTATGTATAACCAAATACCTAAAATGAATATAAAAAATTAGCACTAACCAGTCAAAAGGCATAAATCTAAGTGTCTTAGGATGAAGAAGCCACTGACCATTGTAATAAGCTTACGTTGTTTGGTATCTTGTAAATTATCGCTCCCATGATTACTTTAACAATTGTGTTGATCTTTGTTGGGTGTCACATGTTTCCTGTACATTTATACATTCTCCAGATGAGAAATACCAATTCAAGATGCTAGAAGCAAACATGTTATCAGTAGGAAGGCAGCTATTTTATATGACTCTTCACCTATTTCAAAGGAATGCAGAGGATGCTTTTTTATAGGTGTTTTTGTTCCTGTGTAATATTTACCACTTACTATAGAGGAATGTTGTTGACTGCTTAATTTCAAATGCCTACATTTTGAAAACAATGTAGACATAGCATTGACCATAAAATGGAAATAGCAACCATTCCAAATAGTTGCACATTTATTGAGTCATTTACTCTACAGAGGTAATCTCATTATTAAAGTAAATATAGCCAGTTTGTGTGCATATGTAGATGCAAGTGTCTACGTGTATAATGTACATTACAATTTATAACTATCAAATGTACGAGTATAATGGCTATTTGGTTTATTTTCAGAACCACCTTATAAAAAGTGAAGATTATGTGACTGTGCTTTCTAAGGAATAGTTTCAATTTCAACTGAAGATATGAAAGGTTTTAATGAAAATTTCCTTTTTTGAAAAAAGTATATGAACTCTTGAAGAAAAAGTAAGAAAACAGATTGGTTTTTAAATCTCAGATTCACATGGGTTTTAATAGTTGCCTCCATGCAGCCTTATTCAGTTAAGGCTTTCTGGTTTGTAGTTCTTGTAATTGTGTAAGAGCTTTGCAGTGCCTAAAAATTGTCCAAAAGTAAGTCAAAACTAGTATATAAATGTTTATGCTCTACAAAATCAGTAATATCAATAGGGGTGGTGCCTGTGACTCAAAGGAGTAGGATGCCGGCCCCATATGCCAGATGTGGTAGGTTCAAACCTAGTCTTGGCCAAAAACTGAAAAAAAAAAAAAAATATATATATATATATACACACACACACACACACACACATATATATGTATGTAAACCTGAATCAATTTACAGAAAAATCTTGCATGATATGTGAAATTTATATTTTTATTCTTTCAAGTTAAAAGGAGACCCATCTCTGGCCACAGGCAGTGGCTCATACTTATAATCCTAGCACTCTGAGATGTGGAGGTGGGTGTATTGCTTGTGCTCAGGCATTTGAGACCAGCCTGAGCAAGAGCAGGACCCTGTCTTTAATAAAAATAGAAAAACTATTCTGGCATCGTGGTGCATCCCTGTAGTCCCAGCTACTCCGGAGGCTGAGGCGAAATCTCCTGAGCCCAAGAGTTTGAGGTTGCTGTGAGCTATGATGATGCCACAGCACTCTGTCCCAGGGCACTCTACCCAGGGCAACAGAGTGAGACTCTCACGAAAAAAACAAACAAAGGAGACCCATCTCCTGTGAGGTGGTTGGGGACATGGTAAGGAGACATGGAGGTATATTTCCTGGGCCGGGCACAGTGGCTCACACCTTTAATCCTAGCACTCTGGGAGGCCCAGGTAGGTGGATTGCTTGAGCCCAGGAGTCCAGAGACCAGCCTGAGGAAGAGTCAAACCCCATCTCTACTGAAAATAGAAAAACTAGCTGGATATTTTGGTGGGTACCTGTGATCCCTGTTACCTGGGAGGCTGAGCCAGGGGAATCACTTGAGCCCAGGAGTTTGAGATTCCTGTGAGCTAGGCTGATTCTGTGGCACTCTAGCCTGGGCAACAGAGTGAAACTATCTCAAAAAAAAAAAAAAAAAAAAAAAAGTACATTTCCTGAGTTTGGAATTGTCCCTTCCAATTAGACCCTTCTTTTTTTTTTTTTTTGAGACAGTCTTACTATGTTGCCCTCAGTAGAGTACCATGGCGTCACAGCTCACAGCAACTTCCAACTCTTGGGCTTAAGCGATTCTCTTGCCTCAGCCTCCCAAGTAGCTGGGACTACAGGTGCCCACCATAACACCTGGCTATTTTTTGTTGCAGTTGTCATTATTGTTTTAGCTGGCCCAGGCTGGGTTCAAACCCACCAGCCTTAGGGTATGTGTCTGGTGCTGTAACCACAAGCCAGACACTTCTTTAAAAATGAGCACAGTTATTTACTTGAATAAACAATGTTTATTATTTGTAATTTATGTCATATGCCTATATTACTCTAAATCCAGCTGTGTAATAAAAGTCAGGAAGTCAAATTGCGGCTAATTATAGAAAAAATTCCCAGCTAAAATCTTACACTGAATATACAATATCTCGTATATTAAAAACCTGATTCAAAGAACTGATTATCTGTCAGGTGCAGTGGCTCACCCTTGTGATCCTAGCATTCTGGGAGGCTGAGGTGGGTGGATTGCCTGAGCTCACAGGTTCAAGACCAACCTGAGCAAGAGCAAGATCTCATTTCTAAAAATAACCTGGCATTGTGGTGAGTGCCTAGTCCTAGCTACTCCGGAGGCTGAGGCAAGAGGATCCCCTGAACCCCAGAGTTTGAGGTTGCTGTGAGCTATGATGCCAGGCACTCTACCAGGGCATTATAGTGAGACTCTGTCTCAACAACAAAAAAAAGAGGTTTGTCTTGAGGTGACTATGTGTGACCATGGTCAGAAAGCCAGACAAATAACTAGAATACTTATGGTTTTTTTCTTGGTAGAACTTTTTGAGTTTAAAAGGAGTAATTAAAACTGAATTTTGATTCCTGATCTATGTTAAAATATATTTAATATGCAGTGTATAAAAATGGTTAACATAAAATAACTTAAAATGATAACTGGGAACTAAATAAACTGCTAAGGTAGATAAATAAATTAGGTTAATTAGGTAAATGGGACAAAATGCTTACAAATAAAATTTTCGTATATTTTAGCATCTTAATGTTTTGTTAAATTACATATAAGACATTCATTATAAAAGCTACTGCTTTGTGTACATTGATTTCATAGCCTGAGACTTTGCTGAATTTATTTACTGGTTCCAGGAGTTTTTGGATTGAATCTTTGAAGTTTTCTAGATAAAAGATTGAATTGTCAGGAAAGGGTGACAGTTTGATCTCTTCTTTCCAGATTTGGATCCCCTTGATGTCCTTCTCTTGCCTGATTGTTCTGGTGACGACTTCCAGCACTATGTTGAATAAAAGTGATGAAACTTTGTGTGGTTTCAGTTCTAAGTGGGAATGCTTTCAATTTCCCCCCATTCACTATGGTGTTGGCTGTAGGCTTGTCATAGCCTTTATAATTTTGAGGTATGTCCCATCTTTGCTCATTTTGTTGAGTGTTCTTATCATGAAAGGGTGCTGAATTTTGTCAGATACTTTCTCTGCATCCATTGAAAGGATCATATGTCTTTGTTTTTGCATCTATTTGTGTGGTGAATTACATTTATAGATTTGCATATGTTGAACCATCCTTGCGTCTCTGGGATGAAGCCCACTTAGTTGTGGTGAATTATTTTTTGATGTGAAGCTGAATTTGGTTTGCTAAGTTTTTTTTTTTTTTTTTTAGAATTTTTGCATCTATATTCATAAGGCATATTGGTCTGTAGTTTTCTTTCTCAATTATGTCCTTTCCTGGCTTTGGTATCAAGGTGATACAGACTTTCTAGAACAAGTTGGGAAGGAGTCCTCCCTTCTCAATATTATGGAATAATTTCTGCAGTGTAAGTACAAGCTCTTATTTGTAGGTTTGGTAATATTCAGGCATAAAACCAGCTGGTCTGGGAGTTTATTTTTTTATTTTTTATTTTTTTGAGACAGGGCTTCAAGCTGTTGCCCTGGGTAGAGTGCAGTGGCATCACAGCTCACAGCAACCTCCAACTCCTAGGCTCAAGCAATTCTCCTGCCTCTGTCTCCCAAGTAGCTGGGACTACAGGTAGCCTGCCACAACGCCCAGCTGTTTTTTGGTTGCAGCCGTCGTTATTGTTTGGTGGGCCTAGGCTGGATTCGAACCCATGAGCTCAGGTGTATGTGGCTGGTGCCTTAGCCACTTGAGCCACAGGTGCCAAGCCTAGGAGTTTGTTAAATTGGAAGGCATTTTTTGTTTGTTTGTTTGGGACAGAGTCTTACTCTGTTGCCTTAGGGTAGAGTGCCATGGCATCATCATAGCTCATAGCAACCTCAAACTCTTATGCTCAAGAGATCCTCTTGACTCATCCTCCCAAGTAGCTGGGACTATGTGCCTTTGCCACCACAGGTTTTCCTATTTTGTAGTAGAAACAGGGTCTTACTTTTGCTCAGGCTGGTCTCGAACTCCTGAGCTTAAGCAATCCACCTGCCTTGGCCTTCCTAGGGAGGTTGTGTATTTCTAAGAATGTGTTTAGGACAGCGCCTGTGGCTCAGTGAGTAGGGCACTGGCCCCATATACTGAGGGTGGTGAGTTCAAACCCGGCCCTGGTTGAACTGCAACCAAAAAATAGCTGAGCGTTGTGCCTGTGGTCCCAACTACTCAGGAGCCTGAGGCAGGAGAATTGCCTAACCCCAAGAGCTGAAGGTTGCTGTGAGCTGTGATGCCACAGCACTCTACCCAGGAAGATAGAGTGAGACTCTATCTCTAAAAAAAAAAAAAAAAAAAAAAAGAATGTGTCTATTTCCTCATGGTTTCAAGTATTTAAGCATGGAGATTTTTATAGTATTCTGAGATGATGTTTTATATTTCCATGATATTGTTTGTGATTTTTCATTTTTAATTGAATTTGTTAGAATCCCTTCTTTTCTGTTTTAGGTGGGAGGGGAGGGAAGGTGTAGGGTAAATTCACACATAACCAGTGCAATGCTCATATTTTCGGTGAAGGGAACATTTATAACCTTGACTTAATATGTATGAATGCAAATTATGTAACCAAAATGTGTGTATCCCTGTAATATTCTGAAATAATTAAAAAAAGGACATTCATTAAATGACTAGATCATCTCCAATTTACAAAATATAAAATGGTTCTGTCTATAAGATAATGATATGTAACAGTGATGAAAATTAGAACTATTTTACCCCCAAACACGGGCATTTTGATATGCTAAAGAACCTTCGAGGTCTCTCTGACCTTCCCCTCCTATAACCCATTTTGGTAAAGGAGAGAGAGAAAGAAAAAAAAGAGGGACAGATAAGTAGGAAAGAGAGAGGTATAAAAGAAGCTATGAATATAAAAATATATTTTTGGTGAGAAAGGTTAAACAGGAGAATAATATTGAATAAGAGGCTGGACCTGGTGCCTTAAGCCTGTAATCCTAGCAATCTGGAAGTGAGTAATCCTAGCTGACATGGAATGATCCCTTGAACCCAGAAGTTTGAGGTTGCAGTGAGCTATGATGATGCCATTTGCAATCCAGCCCAGGCAATAGAACAAGACTCTGTCTTAAAAAAAAAAAAAAATATATATATATATATATATTTATATTTATATATAATTTATATATTTATAAATCTATAAAATAATATAATATTTAATATTAATATTTAAATATTAAACATTAAGTAAATATTTAATATATTTATAAATATATATTTATAGAGAGAGAGAGAAAGAAAAAGAATCCTACATGGTAAATTTTTGTTCTAAAATAAAATAATGGGTTATTTTAGAAATAGGAAATTTAGGATAAAATAAAAAGCTTAAGCATGTTGTTCAAGTTGAGACATAGTTCACAGAAGGGGATTTATAAAGGAATTTGTATGTGATCAAGTTGTCTACACTTAAAAAGGAAACTTTTTGGTTAAAATAACAGTTTTGTTGGGTGGCTCAAAGGAGTAAGGCGCCAGCCCCCTATGCCAGAGGTGGTGAGTTCAAACCCAGCCCCAGCCAAAAACTGCAAAAACAAACAAACAAACCAGTTTTGTTTTTTTCTTGCTAGGGCTGGGTTTGAACTTGCCACCTCTGGTATATGGGGCTAGTGCCCTACTCCTTTGAGACACAGATACCACCCAAATTAACAGTGTTTTAATATATTAATTTGCTTTTAATGAAGTTGCATGATTATATAACCTGCTTCCATTTTCAATTAAAGAGATTATCAAACATACCTTAAAAGCTCAACTCCTTCTATGTTTTCTTTTCTTCTGTTTTACTGATTTTAGCCTTCTTACCTGTTTTTAGGCTGGAATGGCAACTCTCACCTTCAACTTTTCAGCAGCTCCTGTAACTTTTTTTCTTTTGTTCTAAGTCTGTTGTTATGGCCTAATATTAGAATGTTTAATCTTAAAGGTTTAAGAAAATATTGCTTTCTTTCAATGTAAGTTAAAGCTATACTTTGGGCCTTTTTTTTTTTTGAGACAGAGCCTCAAGCTGTCATCCTGGGTAGAGTGTCGTGGCATCACAGATCATAGCAACCTCCAACTGCTAGGCTCAAGCGATTCTCCTGCCTCTGTCTTCCAAGTACCTAGGACTCCAGGCACTCGCCACAACGCCCGGCTTTTTGGTTGCAGACCTGGGCTAGATTTGAACCTACGAGCTCAGGTCTATGTGGCTGGTGCCTTAGCTGCTTGAGCCACAGACACTGAGCCTGGGCCTTTTTTGATATGTCTGAATTATTTAATATGGTCAGAAAACCTCCTGCTGTTTGTTGGATTAATTTTCTTCTTCTATCCAAGGTACTAGCTTTTCTCATTCACATTCTTCTATAATATACACTCATGCCTCTGGACACACTCTTGCTGTGTCTGATTAATTCAAGTACTTTTTCTTCAGGTTTAACTTTGAAATGATCTAATTGGGGTTCCCGTAAAAAAACAAACAAAGCAATTACACTAGAGAAGGTTTTTCTTTACATTTAGGTAACTGGCCTAAAAGAAGCAAAGATTTACACTTTATCAATACAATCCTTGTGACTAACTAGAAAAACTGAACTTTAAAAGGGTTAAGGTTTACACTCTATAACTACCTGTATTGCCTTTAAAGTCTTTTGATGCCTGTCACTCTTGGTTAATTATAATTCTATTTTTTTTTTTTTTGAGATGGAGCCTCAAGCTATCCCCCTGGGTAGAGTGCCATGGCATCACAGCTCATAGCAACCTCCAACTCCTGGGCTCAAGCGAGTCTCCTGCCTCAGCCTCCCAAGTAGCTGGGACCACACGTGCCCGCCACAACGCCCCGC
>CAUYQV010175356.1:0-29022 GCA_963574575.1 Galagoides demidoff
GCATCACAGCTCATAACGACCTCCAACTCCTGGGCTCAAGCGAGTCTCCTGCCTCCGCCTCCCAAGTAGCTGGGACCACAGGCACCCGCCACAACGCCCGGCCATTTTTTGGTTGCAGCCACCATTGTTGTTTGGCGGGCCCGGGCTGGGGATTTGAACCTGCCACCTTAGGTGTACGTGGCTGGCGCCTTAGCCGATTGAGCCACAGGCACCGAGCCCTTTACTAACTATCTTGAACTTCAGTGCCCTCGTTGATGACATTGCAATCAGCAGTACCTGTATGCCATGCCCGTCTCTGCCTTGGTGGTGTCCTGCAATGAAATTCCATGGACACGTAAAAACGTTTCCAAATATTTCTGCTCCGCTGCTCCACTGGGCCTGACAGGCCCGCAGGTTGCCGTAGGCTGAGTCTTGGGCCCGGCGAGGTGCCGTCTGCATTTTAGAGCTGATTCCCCGGACTTGGACAGACCCAGCTTGGGGCTCGGGATGTCTGCACAGGCAGGTTTGTACAGATGCATGTCTCAGAAACCCAAGGAGGCAAGCGAATTGCACAGCACTTAGCTTTAAACCTGTCTGTGATGACCTTGGGTTATCTGGCTTGAGTGTGTCCCTCCAAAGGACTGGCTTGTTTTCTGTGGATCTCTCTCATCATTTCTGTAGGAGAGCAGTTCCTACGTTTCCAGCAAAGCTGTTGGTTGCATGTCCCTGCCCAGATCTGTGTGTAGTGGGGCCTATCAGCCGCCAGGCACTTTTTTCATCCCTTTAAAATTCCCCAACTCAAACGTAAGCAGCTATGTATTGGCCCTGGGGAAAAAATGTGAACTGTTTTTCCCATGTCTTTCTATTTAGGTGAAAGGAAATATTTTGGTGGGATATGAGCCAAATCTTCTGTTTTCATTGGGCCTTTAGGCCTTAGGGATGATTCATAAGTATGTAATGAGGCCTTCCTAAATTATCAAATATTTCATAATTAAATAAGTTTTTATAAAAATGGCATGATTCATGCCATTGATTCTTTCTTGATAAGAAATATCAATAGGGTCATTAGAAAGAGCAAAAGGCCCACAAAATGTGGCCCACTATTTTTGACAAAGGTGTAAGAGCAATTCCATGGAGGAAGGATTGTTTTTCCAACAGATAATGTGGGCACAGTCCAACATCCAGAAACAAAACAAAACAAACAAAAATAAGTGAACCCTTGACTTAAACCTTAATATTTATAAAACAGTTAACCCAAAACATACATCATGGACTTCAATGTAAAGTGTACAACCACAAAATTTCTAGGTAAAAACAGGAGAAAATCTTCAGGTCCTAGAGCTAAGTGAAGAATTATTAGACTTGACAGCAAAAGCATAAGCCATAGAAGGGAACATTAATCAATTAAATCTCATCAATGCCAACAACTTCTGCTCTATGAAAGAACTTGAGAAGATGAAAAAATAAATTACAGACTGGGAAAAGATATTTGCAAGCCACGTATCTGACAAAAGACTTATTCCTAGAACATATAAAGCACTTCTGAAACTCAGTGAGCAAACAGATGAAAGATAGAAACAGATGTTTCACTGCAGGGGGTACAAAGATATCAAATAAGCATACCAAGGTATCATTAGCCACTGCAAAAGAAATCCACAATGAGATACCACGACATCCCTACCTGAATAGCTAAAATAAAATAGTGATAACACAAAATGCTGGCAAAGATTCAGAGAAACTGGATCCCTGATTAATTGCTGGTGGGAATGTGAAATGGTGCAGCTACACCAGAAGAGAGTGTGGCCATTTCTTATAAAAATAAACAAAACTTACCACACGACATAGCAATCACAGTCCTGGGTATTGAAAACTTATGTTCACACAAAGATCTACACACAAATATTCATAGTATCTTTATTTATAATAGCTAAAAACTGGAAACAAGCCAGATTTTCCAAAATGGGTGAATGGTTCAGCTGCAGCACAGCTGTACCGTGGAATACTACTCAGTCATGAAAAGGAATGAACTCTTATAACCCGACAAGTTGTATAAATCTCAAGGGACTTATGTTGAGTGTGTGTGTGTGGTAGGGGGAAAGCCACACCAAAAGGTTTCCTTTTGTATCATTCCACTTACATAACATTCTTGAAATGACAAAATTATAGAGATGGGTAACAGATTAATGGTTGCCATAGATGAGGGATTCTTATTCCAAGAACTGTGACTTGATCATGATGATGGTCACACCAATGCACACATGTGATAAAATTGCAGGGAACTAAATGCACACACAACTGAGTATGTGTATTAGTAACACGGGTGAAATTGGAATAAGGTTGGTGGCTTCTATCATCACTAATTTCTTGGCTGTGTTATTGAACTATAGTTATGTAAGCTATTAATGCTCAGAAATACTGGATGAAGGCGGTATAAAACATCTTTCCTATTTGTGCATGTGAATCAATTATCCCAAAGTAAAAAGTCTTTTTAAAACACACAAAGAAAAGGGACTCCTTGCAAAAAGTTCTTCCCATCAGGCAATTCCAGCTGTGCCTTGCCTCTAGCTACAGTTCCCAGGCGTCCACTGTTCATTCAGTCCGTGGGCTTCGACGCTCCCCCTCACCCACCATCATGTCTCTTCTCAGGCGAATTCTCCCCACAAATGCTCCAATGCCCCCTCACAGTTCCCCACCCCTGGGAATACTTCCTGACCACTCAGTCCCTGGTGCACAGTTGTTCCTGGAAATTCCACCTGCAATTTGAATCTGAAGTACCCATCTGATACTTGCAAAGCATTTTACAAACATTTGTACATGCCATATTTTTGTATGTTCCATACCATTATTTATTATCTGGAATTAAATAAACTTTTTTACTGAAATAAATCTAGTTGGTGTTATGAACTGAATGTGTGTGTCTCCCCATAATGAGTATGCGGAAATTCTAACCCGAGTGTGATGGTCCCAAGAGGCAGGGCCTTTGGGAGGTGAGTTGGTCACGAGATTGGAGCCCTTGCTAACCAGATGGACACGTCATGGACACGTCACAGTCATCTAAACATTGTCTCAGCCTAGAAGTGAAGACTGAGGCTGGAGCTGGTGGGGCTAGCAGGATGGGGCTGAGTTCCCATGGCTGGTGTGGAGAGGTGCTGTGCCCCACCTGTGCACCACCTAAAATCACCTCCTTGGCCACCAGTGAGTGGTGGTTGCACCTACTTTGGGAAACACAGGCATAATATACTCAGAATATTAGAGACCTCTTCCTACAGCATATGTATTAACTCCCGTCTGGACTAAGAGGTCAATGAGAGAGGAAGGACTACATCAGGTACAGGCTTGTAACCTCCATAACAATCAGCATGGTACTTTGTGCACAGTCAACATCTCATAGAGATAAGTGATTTGCTTACTTTTATTTTGATCTTCAAATAGCTACCTTTCCTCTCATCAATCCATTTTCATCCCAGCAGCCAAAACCCTGAGCCTCAAGGGAGAAAAACGAAGTTGTAAAGTAAAAGCCAAAAAAGCTAGAAAAGGAAACACGAAGTCAGATGGAGTTAAGGAGTTTCCAAGTCAAACTGTACCTATGGTTTCATCACTTCCATTAGCCACTGGTTGAATCTGGCTAGGAAACTGTAGAAGTATTTCCTCCAGGACTGAGAGCTCCTGGAGGGTGCAGTGGGAATTCCTCCCAAAAAGAAACAGGTGCACTGGAAAAGCAGTTCATAAGACCCGAGATGTGAGTCCTCTTTCACGCATCCCTTTCTCTGCCCCCCGAATATGGAAATGTGCCCAGGAAGGGAGAGAGAAATGGGAAAGCTAGCATTTGTCTGAAACAGAAGTTTATTTTCATAAAGTTCTAAGTTGTCCAAGGTCATGAAAGGCCCCAGTTTAAAGGGAAAGAGTGGACACTATATTTAGTAAGGGAACTGTAAGTCCCTTTAGTTGTCAATACAAATTAAGACACAAATTAAGTTTTAAAGTCAATGTGGTAAGACTATAAGTAACGCCTCCGTGTAGCTATGAAGCACAGGTAACGTCTGTCTTGCTGTGTCTTGGGAATGACAATTATCCCATTCTTTTTAGAATCTTTTAAGTATTAGACAGTCACAGCGTTAGCACAATGCTGGAAAAAGTGACAAGGATATCCTATGAGAGAGCTTCTTCCAGCCACATTCTGCTGATGGGGTGCTGGAGGCCTTGGGACCCAGAACAAGGCACAGACAGAAGCTCCACAGTTGTGGTGGTGAGCTACCTTCACCCACACCATCCAGCTCTCATACATAACAACGTAGCTGCAGGTGGGTCTTGACCCCTCTGACCCCGAAGTTTCTTTATTGGCTCAGACTTAGTAATCTCGGAGGTTTTTCTAGGTCTGATGTTCTGTGAATCTTGAAAAGTATGTGGTCTAGACATTCTATAAAGGTGACAGCCCTTCCTGTGCAGGCTGGTAAGGCCGGAATTCCACGCATTATTAGCTAGTGCTCTGAGACACCAGCCCATGAGATTGCTGTTATTCTCAGAGAATATCAAGCACACTTATAGCATCATTTACATTTTTTCTTTGCTAAGGAGGTGACTTGTTGAATGGTGCATCCTAGATTCACGGACACGTCACAGTCATCTAAACATTGTCTCAGCCTAGAAGTGAAGATAGAGGCTGGAGCTGGTGGGGCTAGGAGGATGGGGCTGAGTTCCCATGGCTGGTGTGGAGAGGTGCTGGAACCAGCAAGTGAATTTGGACAAGGGACACCAGACCACAGGTCAGAGCACATTTCTTACTCTAATTATTCACAGGAATTTGTCTTCTGCTCTTGCTCACGAGTGCACTCACTGGTGCTCTGTAGGTGATCCCACGAGACATCTGCCTTCACTCCTGGGAACCACCCAGAGGGATCGATCCTCTTGTGCCTGCCAACTTCTCTTTGCCTTTGCCAGACCTTCCCTGGGTCTAGTTGTCTACGGTTGAGACCACAGCCAACAGCATGTGCGTGTTGTGTCAACAAAACAATCCATGAGACATCACCTTTGCTCTTGAGCTCTTGATGGAGGGGAGAAGAGGTTACAAAGTGAGGGGATATGAGCCAAGATGGAGGTGAGCAGTGAGGAGACACTGGAAACCCAGTCTAGGGAAGGCCTGGAGGATGAAGGGAGACACTGTAACATCAGTCCTGAAGGCAAGGGGCAGGAGGACGTTCTTCCAGAAACTTGCAATCAAACAGGAAGTCTAATCTTGACTATCTTGCATTACTTCTGAGAGCTCTGGAACTTGACAGAGACAAGGCCGTGATTCCAGGGTGCAGCCTGGCACCATGAAAAGTAAATCTCAGCTACAAAAGCAAGACTGAAAAAATCATATTTTCAGTTTTGTGATGCCATGCCCTGCTGAGAGGTCCCACTGGGATCATTCCATCCAAGACAACATCCCACTTAAGACAATCTAAGAAAGCTAGGATTCTAACCAGAGGTGGAAGAAAGCTTAGACATCAACTGATTTAATTCTCTTGTTTGAAAAATAAGGACACCAGCATCCAGGTGAGTTGGCAATATTAAGCAATCAGATATCGCTCAATCAGGGTGTGAGTTTCCAGGAGTTAGTGGTTGGGTGGAAGGGGCTTAAATCCTTGCCTGGCAGAATAATACTCTAGTGACTTGAGTGTTCTCTGAGTTTTTAGTTTCTTCCTCTTAAAAAAAAAAAGGTAAAACAATGCTACCTTCCTCGAGTTAAATAAGGTCAATCAGTTTATATATTTTAAATCGCCCAATATACTGTCCTGCCTCTTGACGTGTCATTTCTCTGTATAACCATCCAAAATTTTTAATCACTGACCAAAGTTCCAAGGCAATACTGTTGAAAAAATGATCCACGGAAAAGCTCGGTGTGTTTCTGCTATAGAAGACAAACGAATAGCTTCACTTTGCTGACTTTATTTATGACAAAATGCTCCCTTTGGCCGGGAAATGGATGAAATTGAGAGTATACGAGTTTATCAACACTTTGAAAAATTGTGTTCTCCATGGCTTGTTTTTCTAAACTCTCGAAGGATTATCCCAAACTAAACATCAACTGGAAGCAATGTCAGCATACAGCACTTTCCCAAACAGATTTAAATGTGCGTTCAAACAGGATAACAGCTGAATTTTTCAGAGGTCTCCTTTCTAGAAACCTTGCTAGACAGAACACAGCCAAAAAATCAGCAAAGGAACAAATAAGATATCCCAAAGTCCCTGTTTCAAACCTCCTGGGAGAGCGCCTCCGTTTATAAACCATTTACTCTTTCTCGGTCGTAATTTGAGCCAGGCTGGTTTTCTTATTTCTTGTCCCTCCCTCGTGTAAAGACGGCAAATTAGATGAAAAGAGCTATTCAAGGCAGGCACTGACAGCAGCGGGGAAGTTTACAGCAAGGTGAGGGTACAGAATAAAATAAAGAAAAATAATGGAGGAAGGAAGGAATTGGAAGCCAAAATTTAACAAAAAAATAGCAAAACGAGGCCTCTCATTTTCCAGGCAGACAATTCTATGCTCCTTAATAGTCCCTGAGGACATTTGAATATAGTACGATAGCTGGCGTTTATTAAGATAAACGAGACTTGTCAAGTTGTTTCTTCAGGTTTCAAAAGTTAAAGACTTGACACTCAAATTAGGAAGTTTCAGGTCCTGGGGAAAATGACTCGGGTGAAAATTTTTATTCTGTGGCAATGTCAGATGGATGAGGTCCAGTTAGGAATATTCTCTGCATTTAGAAATATTATGAATATTCACGCCTGTCCTCACAAACCTCCTTCTCATTAATGGCAACTTAGTATTTTAGCCAATTCTTAGCCTGAAAAAGGTCAACTTTGTTCTTGAACTGCAGATACATGATTCTCTCCCTTGCCTCTTCCTCCCTTCCTCCCTCCCTTCTCCCTTTCTTTCCTCCTTCCCTTCTTCACTCCTTCCCTTTCCTTCCCTTCCCTTCCCTCCCCTTCCTTCCTCCCTCCCTCTCTCCCTCTTTCTTTCTCTCTCTCCCCTTCCTTCCTTCCTTTCTTCCTTTCTTTTCTTTCTCTTCTTTCCCTCCCTCCCTCCTTCCCTCTCTCCCTCCCTTCCTTCCTTCCTTCCTCCCTCCCTCCTTCCCTTTCTTTCTTTCTCTCTCTCTCTCTCTCTCTCTTTCTCTCTTTCTCTCTTTCTTTCTTTCTTTCTTTTTTTCTTTCCCTGAGACACAGTCCCTCTCAACTGCCCCAGAGTGCAGGGTGTCATCATAGCTCACTGCAATCTCAAACTCTCTTAAACAATCCTCCTACCTGAGCCTCCCGAGCAGCTGAGACTACAGTTAAACCATAACACCAGGCAGATTTTTCTTTTTTTTTTGTAGAGATGGGGTCTCCCTATGTTGCTCAGGCTGGTCTCAAACTTCTGGCTTCAAGAGATCCTCCTTACCTCAGCCTCCCAAAGTGCTAGGATTTTAGGCATGAGCCACCACACCCAGCCGCTTCCCCTTTCTTACCTGCTTCCTCATTGTTCTAAATACTTGCAAACTCCCACATTCTTGTAAAAGTCCCTCCGCATCTGATTTTCCCCTGCTGCTTCTTTTCCTGTTCCACCTGCTTTGTAACAGAACTAATGACCTCTTTATCTGCATTTTAGAGCATTTCATTCACACTTTTAATATCACACTCACAGAACTGGATTGTAGTCTTGTTTTCCCTGAAAAGACTCCAAGATCATTCAGGGCAAGAAGCTCTGAATATATAAGCCCATATCCCCAGAAACAAAATATGATTGATGCTCAAACTTCTAGAATAAATTATGCTTAATCTTCTAGTCTGCTTGTAAGAAATTACTCCAAAATTACACATATGGTAATAAAAGAGCGTCCTTGAATGTAAGTATGTTTTTCCTTTTCAAAAGCAACTAATTTTAAAAGTCTACTTTATTGGAAGTTTGTTTAACTGAAAAGACATTTTAAAATGCATTTAATACTTCTTTACCGTCTCTTTTGGACGAATGACCATCTGGAATGTAAAATATTGCAAACAGATTTAAGGAGTTACTAGTGTGTTCAACAAGCAAGTTGTGTTTGGGTAATCACCTCATTCAAATTACTAAGCTTGAGGAAAGAGCAAAGAGCTGATCTCTCTGATGCGTCCAACTGGTGGGGCTGTGTGTGCTGACTCTTCCCTCCTTAGTTCCCGGAGGTAATTAAATAATTCAGCAACCCTCTTGGACAGCTTGTTTCGTACTTAACGTTCATTGCTGCAATCAAATTAAATATGAAGATCATCAAGCTACAAAGTACACTTTGTGTTTTGATTTTTTCAGTGCACTATTTCAAATGGGAGATATTTATAATAAAAAGGGGTCTCTTGCATGCAGACTCAATTTTCTTAACAAATTGTTTCCCAAATTCCTCACAATTCCAAACCAAAAAAAAAGTACGTCCATCTTGATGAGGATAGTGATTCAGACAAGGAATCCAGAACATCTTTAAAGATAGGCGGTTTGACTGAACAGTATTACATTCAGAATATACATATATTGTATCCTGCTTCTGAGAACAGAGTGACTGGCCTGTCTGTCTCTGAGAATCCTGTAGATTTGTTATAGAAAAACCTGTGTGGTGGTTACATTGTGTGAATGAACACACTATTGGAGATGGGCCTCTTAAAAACACACACCTTACTGGTTCTGAGATAGCAGGCTGCATTGGCAACCTCTCCTGGCTCTCCACCAGCACTCTCCGACCCTTGTTTCCATGTGCCTGATCCTGCCCCCCGAGATACCATCCCGTGTTGGGGCACCAGAGTTTGTGGCTGTTACCATGGAAAGGGATGGCCTTGCCACAGCTTCAGCCCAGTGGAGGAGGAATGGCACGTGACCAGCAGGAGCTGGTTCAGCCATCAGCAATTCTCAGGGCAGTAAGAACTTTGAGAGGGTCCAAGTGCAAGCTGAGTGCTCACAGACTGATGTCCGGAGAGCTGTTTACTTCATCAGAGTGCTGCGTTCCTGCCAGGCTGATATCAGCTCACCATTGACACTTCACATTCTCAAGTGTCATCAGCCTTCTCAGTGTGATAACCAAGCCCCCAGCCCTTGGCCTCCTCCCTAAGACCAGTGGGGAACAAGCCCCCTACCCTGGAAAAGGAAACCTCTCCTAAGTCTTTTAGCTTCAGCCCCCACAAGGGTGAAGAAGTTAGATTCTGGGAAGAAACTTGAAGGAGCAAGGGAGGGGTAGATTCCAAATAAAGCCCCAGGTGGGTCCCAAGTAATTGAAAACTTGGGATTGAAAACTTACCCAATTTGTACCCCTAAACTATGTAACTTTTATCTTATGATGTGTGAGCTAATGAATTTTAAGTTAGCACGTACCTCCACCCTGAATTGTGTAACCCCTTATGATATACCCCATCTTATGATCATGAAGTAATGTTCTTGTGAGGTATTTTGTGATTTATGAATCAGTATGTACCCCCCACCCTGTCCGTATTGCACCAGCTTGCTGAGCATGCATGACTATGCAGAATAATGGCATAAAAAGGAGAACCCTGCTATTCGAGGCTGCCTGTTAGCCCACAACAGCCCCCTGTAGGTGCACCTGCAGGTCTATCAAATTACCAATAAATTTCTATTAATTAATTACATCTGAAGTGGGGTCCATCCTTCTCTCCAATCTGCCATTTCACTTCATCAGTGAAACAGGAAAGTTGAAATCCAAGTAAAGAACCCCAAGAGATTGCCCCCCTCCACCATGTGGCTTAGGAAAGGGGAGGTCAGAGGGCCAGGCTCTGAATGAGGAATAGGGAATGACGTTGTGAGTGAGGCAATGCCTGGGTCCCTCCATGGTGTAACAGCCAATTGTACCTTGGTAGCGCCTTACCCTGCTCCAAACACTGTTCTGTGCCTTGGACTGGCCAGCTGCTCCCCACACCCATTTCTTTCTTCCAAGGCACCTGTTTCTAGGACTACAATTGCCACCCTTGTTTGCAGTTAAGTGTGGTCATGTGATTGAATTCCAGCCAATGTTACTTCTTTCTACAGGGGCCACTTACACGTCTAGCCCATGAAAGGTGACCCTCCACTGAGCCTCCTTCTCCTGTCTGCTGGATCCACGTCAATGCTCAGCCGTGGTCAGCTTAGAAAACAAAAGGAGAAGATGACAGAATTGTTATCAGCTCTGGTCTCCCCAGATTGGACCCTTCCTACCCCTGATTGTACTGACATGAGTAAGAAATAATATCTCTCTCTCTCTCTCTCTCTCTCTCTCTCTCTCTCTCTCTCTCTCTTTCTTTTTTTCAGACAGAGTCTCACTATATTTCCCAGGCTGGTCTCAAACTCTCAGGCTGAGGTGATCCTCCTGCCTCAGTGTCCTGGAATTACAGCGCACCACCATATCCTGAAATAAAGTTTCTGCTTTCAGAGCACCAAGATTTCAGGATTTAGTAGCTAGGGTTGCCTTTAATAAAATCAATGGACTTTGTTTTGTAAATGTCACGTAAAGGGCATTTGTCTACAACCTAACCGAAATAAGCATTTAGGAGCCCTTCCTGGATGGAGAACCAGACACAGAGATCTGTCTGGGAGCCCAATTTAATTTCCTGGCGACTGCAGAAATATTTGGCAAATTTCTATTTAAAATTAGGTTACATTGTGTGTACCAGTGTACACAAAACTCCAAATGTCTCTTACCCTGAAATCAGCTCTTTCTCTAAAACTGAAAGATTGGGACCTGATCACATCTCACCCACCTGAGGAGGACCCTGGGGAAAGGAAATATTGTTTCAACTGAGCTCTCCAGGCACATGTGAGCAAGTATTTCTAAAACCATGTTATTTTCTTCTCCCATGGAGCAAAAGCTCACAGTACAACAGTAAGTCTCTGGCAGGACATTAGCACATGCCATGTGCTGACAACCACGGGCTAAATTTGGAAAGGCCAGAGCAGTTGTTGCTGTCAAACCCTGGTGTCCAAAGACGCCCACTTAAGCCCAAATCCTGAAGTTGAGTCAAGTTTATCTAACAGAGGATGCCACTTTGGGTGCCCCACCCCCAGCGTCTGTGCTTACTCAGTTCTTTTGATGGAAATAACTTCTGGGGGAGAGAAGCCTGAAGAAATACTGAAATTCGTTGTCCACGCTAGAGTGACTTCCTTCCCATCTGAGCTACTTCCCGACATCCCAGCCCTTCACTGGACACATGCAGGGCAAGAAACAAGGGCTTCCAACAGGAGGGGAAGGAGAGGCTCCCACGTCCCGGGTAGAGAACCTTACCGTGTGACGGGAAGTGAAAGTGAAGAGTGAATTACTGAAGTCACATCTTGGCAGTGACGAGGGGAGGAGAGACTCTGCAGGGTGGAGAGGTGGCATGTCCAGCCTGACTCTGCAGATTCCAACACTGGCTCTACCGCTGACTTGCCGGCTGAGCTTGGGCAGGGTCTTTCCTAAGGCTCCATCTCCTCCCATAAAGTGGAGATGATAAAAACAGTCACGCCATGCACATGGATCATTGGGAAGAATTCGACGGAGTAACTGAAAGTGCTGGGTATACAAGGAGGATTCAAAGAACCATTGCTGATGTTCGGAAAAGAAGGCAGACGTCATGGGCTTTGGTCGATTTACCCAGGAAAGCCTGGCTGGGGTCCGAGAATGAAGTGTGGCTGTATCCACTCCAGTGCTTACCAGACAAGAGAAGGATAAGGGGTAGCCATGCTCTAGACTGAATTGGAGCTGATATTAGGGCAGAAAGTAATAAAAATAATAGCACATAGGGGCGGCGCCTGTAGCTCAAAGGAGTAGGGTATCGGCCCCATATGCCAGAGGTGGCAGGTTCAAACCCAGCCCCAGCCAGAAACTACAAAAAATAAAAATAATAGTAATAACAACAACAATAGCACATTCAGAGTGCTTTCACATTTACTTTGGATCTAATCTTTAAAATCCCCAAAGATGGATGACCCAGATGTTTTTATTCCCACCACACCAGTGACAAAATTGAGGTTCAGAGGGGGAACATAATTTGCGCCAATCCACGGAAGTAGCCAGCAACAGAGCTAGCATTGAAACCCAGGGGTCTGTACTCCAGAGACCAGGGACGGGCCTGCTGTGCCCGGGAAGAGGACGTGTGAGGTGGATGCTTGGCCTGCGTTCATCAGGAAAGGTTTTAAATCAGAGCATAGATGAAAATCGTAGAACAGGTTCTAAGTGAAGCAGGGACTGAAGCAGCACCCCAAACCCCTTCGCTGTGGCTCAGGGAATTTTTCTAGGCTTAAGGAGCTCAGAGAAGGACTCCAGCTGAAAGAAGAGCAAGAAAGCACAGTAACGGAAGGGGCTGCCGGCCTTTCAGAAGGGAAGAACGATACCAGCATCTGCTGAAGGGCCCTTCCCATGCACGCAGCACGGTGCTAAAACGTTTATTAGCTGCTATCTCACTTAATTGTCCCAACTCTGTAACTATACAGCAGTATTATTCCCATTTTACAAGTGAGAAGAGGGAGGTTCCAGGTAACATAGCTTGTAAGTGGTTGAATCAGGATTCAGACTTAGGGTCGCTTGGTATCAGAGTTTCTATTAATCTGTCCCCAGTTTATATAGACCCGGAGTCTTTTAGAAGGAGGCAAGATGCATGATGTCTCTCATTGCAAATACCAGAACTGTTCAAGAATCTGAAGGGTAAATGTGAGAAATTAATAAACTAAGCTGTATAAAATACAGCTGGGCTGCATAAGCAAAGCTGAATCATGAAACCACAGTACCATGTCACCCCCACCTCTGAGAAGTGGAGTAGTCAGTATACGGAGCTAAACCATAAAATTTGAATTTTACCTCGGACAGGGTGTGGAATAACAATGGCTCAGAGAGGTCACCCGGAATACACCTGAGCCTATTCAGCAGAGAGGCAGCTCAGGGAATATTCCATCTCCTTAACAGGAGAAGAAGGGGGAAAAAAACAGTGATAGAAAGTGAACAGGCAGAGCCATCCTCTTCTTCATGGAAGGATGTGGGTCGTAGCAAGTGCACGGGGCTGTTGTACGGATTAAACAGAATGACTGGGAAGGCCCTGGGCAGAGGGCACGACCCTCGATGAAGGAGGAGATGAAACAAGGCGTGAAGGAGATGAAACAAATACTCTCGCGTGTGTCTCTGCCAGGACTTTGCTCAGATCTGAGTTACATACGTAGTGAATGTTTCTTCTAAATCAACTCGCTTAGCTTAAAACTTAACCCTGCCCTGTGCTGTGATAGAAAGGAATTTATGGGTTTGAGGTGTAAGTTGTACGTTCCTTCCTGATGTTCACGGCAATAGATATGAACCCACTGAGATCCTGGGAGTCCACAAGAGTCCCCCAGATCATCTCAAGTACTAGTGTGCTGTGATTTGGAAAATATTGAAGGCCTGGGGAGGAATCCGGGAGACCCAGGTGCAGGCGTGGGCAATCACGTGTGTCGCCCTGGCGAGGCACGTTCCCCATAGCGGAGTGGGAAACGCACGCTGTGTGTCATGTGAAGGCAAATGAAATGAGGCACATGAACGCATTTCATAAACAGGGACGCTGCACGTCGTAGGTGTTTGTGTGACTCTGTCTCCTTCTATAAAAGAAATCTTTAAAAGTCAAACATATCTGTCAGTAGTCAACCAATTACTAAAATAACACACTTTAAAAATCAAAGAGAACTTTTCTACTGCTCCCACAACTTCAGAATAAAGCATCCCCGTTTCTTTTTTCTTGCAGATAATATGATTGCACGACCAGTGAGCAGGACCCCAAAGGCTGCCCCTTTGCTCTGGCTGATGTCACTGCCATGCCACAGAGGCTCAGCGCTGGAGCAAGGCCGAGGGATCATCATGTCTAGTCTCATTTTACAGAGGTGGCATTGAGTTCTGGAGAATTTTTAAAACCTTACTTATGGTCATACAGCAAAATCACTCTAGGCTCTTCAACCAATTGTCCTCCTGTTACACAACTTTGTCCCCTGGACTGGCAGAGAGGCCTGGGGGAAGGGAACTGGGCTGCTGTGCATATCTGGCCACTCCTGTGGGCGCAGGTGCCTGACCAGCAATATCCACTTCCAGCTCACCACCCTGGCCATTGCACAGGACAATGACAGCCTCACAGTCCAGGACTTAGACATTCTCAGCACCTCTAGGGATGATGGCAACCCCACCCCTCCCCAGAGGCTGCTGCTGGGGTGCCGGAATTTTCTCCAGCCTCCAGAATCCTGTGCTGCTGAGGATCCTGCCCTCCTAGCCAGTCATTCTGTGCTCTGACATTCGCGCCCACATACACACAACAGAATGAGCTGGGGAGCAACCTTTCTGGCATCTGACTAAAGTCACGGTCGTCTACATAAAAGTGTCCTGATAGTCTGACATCGCTAACAACACACCTTCATATAACCGCTCACATAAATACGACAAGAATCACAGCGTCACAGGGAATGTGCTTGCTCTAAGAAATGGGTATCATTGTTTAGAGAAGGAAGAGCTTTCTCTTTAACAAGGAACTGATCAAATCAATAGACTTTTCTAAGCAAAAAAAAAAAAACTGATTTAAATAATTTAGAGTTATTCCACTGCAGCTGATTTCCATCCCCACAAACGTCATTTTACTGGCACTGTCCACTATGTTTTAGGTCAGTAGCAAAAGGGAAATGGAGCGGGTGGCCCAAAATTGATTGATTGTTTGGTCTGCACCAGTTATTTTATGCCATTTCGTAGAATCCTTAGAGCAGTCCTATGAGCTAAGTATTCTTATACCCGTTATCAGATGAACATGTCAGAAATGAGGCTAGGGGCCTTTGTAGAATGTCACACCTGCTCCTGTATGTGCCAGGAGCCTCCTGTTTTATGAGCCTTACTTGCCTAAGTCACTTGAGCCCCTAAACAACCCTACGGCATTGGTGCTGTCATTATCTACCTTTTATAGCTAAAGAAACTAAGTCACACAGCTGGCAGGTGACTTGAACCCAGTAGCCGGGCTCCAGGGTCTGTGGCTTTAACCCCAAAACCAATTACCTCTTTGGCTCCCATGTCAGCATTCATTAAGATGGTAGAAAGCAGTATCAAAATCCTACAGCTAAATGTTCACTCCGGTGCCTCTGGCTGGCAGGTGCCTCTGCTAAAGCCACTCCAGACACTTCCTCCTCAACCCCCGGCCCCACCAACACTGGTCTTTTCCAAACACCTGCTTTTGATGCCCAAGGGGCTCCACCTCTTTGGGGACTCTGGGGATATCTTGTGTTGGTGTCCACACCACACACATCTCTGTCCCCTGGTCCCCTTCCCTCTACCTAAAAGCATCTGCAGATTAGCTTTCTCCTACAAACCCCTCATCCCCACCCCAGACTTGGCTTTATATTTCAACGATCATCCTCTCCCCTCTCCTTCCTTCCCCCTTCTTGAGAGTAGCCTCTGAAATGCTCAAATGGTCTCCTCTCCTCTTGTTCTCCTGGCCACATTCCCAGCTCAGGCTGCAAGAACTTTTCCAGGACGCTGTGTAGGGAGCCTCCTGAGCAGAAGCCACGCTGCATCTCCACTTCACCTGTCTGTCTGTGCCTCTGCTTACTCTTCACCCCACTTGAGTCCTACACACCTTACGTGTCCAGATCCAATTGCTCCAGGGGAGCACTCACCCTTTCCTCCGAATTTTATGACCCTCTTTTCTATAGCATTTCTTACAT
Source organism: Galagoides demidoff (assembly GCA_963574575.1). Taxonomy (NCBI): domain Eukaryota; kingdom Metazoa; phylum Chordata; class Mammalia; order Primates; family Galagidae; genus Galagoides; species Galagoides demidoff. The sequence goes on from CAUYQV010175356.1 coordinate 15,629, forward strand.
GTTTAAATACACGTCTTATCTTTCTAGGCTGTGAGCAGCCAGATTCTTTTCTAATTTATCTTTGTGTCACCTACAGGGCCTGGTGCAAACAAAATGCTCAATGAATGGCTGCTGACTGTTCACTCGCTGACCTCCAGCTTGATACCTAACCAGAGTATCTTCTTACATAAACTACTTGTGTGACCTCAGATCTTCTTGCATAAACTCAGCCAAAGGTTTCCAAGCTCTTGGATCATCCGCTTCCCTGTTGGCAGGCACGGGGTCCTCCAAAACTCACCCTGGAGAGCTGCCTGTCCTCCCACAGAACTACATGTGGCCTTCCAGAAGCAGGCCGAAGCGAACATTTTCTAGGTTTTGACAGCAGAGGGGGACACACGAGAAACATGACTTAGTATACCTACCGTCCTAGATAAGAAACATTCATTCAGAGGGTAGAAATCGGTATCAAAATCCTATAGCTAAGTTTTCACTCCCATGTTAATTTGTCCTACTAAACGTCCCTAGGAATTTTAATTTACTAGGCTCAGTCAGCTAGGGTTCGGAATGTTGACACTGAGAGTATTTAAAAGCTCCTTGTATGCCTATACCACAGTTTGTTAATCCATTCCTGGGTTGATGGGCATTTGGGTTGTTCCCACATCTTTGCGATTGTAAATTGAGCTATGATAAACAACCCAGTGCAAATGCCTTTATGACAAACTGATTTTTTATTCTATCTTGAGTTACTTTTCCTCAGGAGAACATTGATTATATGAATCCTTAAAAAGCCTCTGGTAAGAACATATGATGGTGTCTCATAAATATTAACTGAGTCCAGCAGGACGCTTAGCTCTCAGGTGCTGGGGGGAAGCACGCAATTTTGCCAGAGATATTTGGAGTCACTCATCCTTAATTATCTTCATAGGCCTTAAATACGCCATGCACACTAAAGGTTATGTATCAATCCTTATTTTACAAAGTGTGAGACGCGTGCGTGGAAACAAAGTATGTTACTCTTTCAAATCACTGGTAGGTTATCTGACTTACATTTAAAAACACTTCTCTGCAGTAGTGTTGGTCTCCTTCTGCAGGGGAAGAAATTGAGACTTGGAAAAGTTCGTTTATTTACCCACTGATGTATTTAACTATAAAACTCAATGCTAAAGCTTTCACATAAATATTATGTCGTATAGAGGAAGCAAAAAGATAGGAACTAAAGAATACTGCCAGTGGGAAGGTACAATGAGAAAAATGTTTCCAGAAAGCAAATGGACACTAAAATAAATATATATGGCATTAAAAATAAACAAATATGGCTCAGCGCCCATAGCTCAGTGGTTAGGGCGCCGGCCACATACATCAGGGCAGGAGGTTTGAGCCCAGCCCAGACCTGCTAAACAACAATGACAACTACAACAAAAAAAAATAGCCAGGCATTGTGGCAGGTGCCATAGTCCCAGCTACTTGGGAGGCTGAGGCAAGAGAATCGCTTAAGCCCAAGAGTTTGAGGTTGCTGTGAGCTGTGATTCCACGTCACTCTACTGAGGGTGACATAGTGAGACTCTGTCTCGAAAAAATAAATAAATAAAATTAAATAAATATGCATATGTGTATATGTATTATGTATGTGTGTACACATCTGTCCATATATAATGCATTCACCCATACAAAGATATTAATCATGATATTATTTAGATAATAATAAACTATAAACAAAAGAAGAATGTGTAAGTAATAATATAGTCGTAAGACACAGTCCTTAGGAAAAAAATTCTAAATGGTTTTTAAGATAATAAAATAGCTGCCTAGAATATTAAGTGAAAAAAAGGTAGAAATCAGAATATGTATCTGAGATTCCAATCCGCAGGGCGGGAAAGCACACCAACATTCTAACAGTGGTGACTTTTCTCCTTTACATTTTTCTGCTTTCAAATTTTTCCATAAAGTCTAGATGCTACTTTTGTAATCAGGGAAAAAAAATGTTTTTCAAAAACAACAAATAAGCATTTTTTTTTTTAAATCATGTCCACAGTTAACCAAGAACTAAAAGGAACAGCCAAGCCTTTGCTCCCAGCTGCAGGATTCCAGCCCCGGCACTGCCCACCCTCGGTGTCCAGGGGCGTGAGCTGCCACATAAAATACACACACCAGCATCAGCAGCCAACTCTGGAACGGATAATAAATCAGTATTAAGCTAATGATATTAAGCTAAGTATTAAGCTAAGCTATTCAGTGCATAGTCCTATGTTGACACAGCCCAGGAAAGCGGCCAGAACTATTTACCCCAGACTAACATGCATTCCTCGCCCTGCTTCTTAAATATACCAGGACTGCTGAACTCCCTCTACCTCTAACGCTTTTGTCCAGTCATTCAATAATAAGCCTTTGTTTCAAATGTAGGTTATCACAGAATCTGGGCATAGAGCAATCCTCAAATGCCTCATGAACGAGAATTCACCTTCATTGTCTTTTAGTAGTTTCTTTTTGATGGTTACTAGCTGAAGACCCACAACACTCTTGCCAGTAGCCAACGTGTAATGTCTTTGAGGACTCTTCAACCCACTTCACAGTCTATTCTGCAAGTAATGTTTCAAAGGTAGACACATGTCGATACTTTATAATTTACTCAAATTTACTTTCTACCTATAGGTAGCAAAGGGGCATAAGACTCTTGGGTCATGCTGTTAAAAGAGAGAACCATTGGAAGCCCCGAAATCTTTCTATAGCATCTTGATAACCAATATCTACAAATGAAAGAAAAATGTGAGTGGCTTGGGGAATCACATGATCTCTTGCCTACATTAAAATTTGAAGAGATTGCACCATTTGGTCATTGTCATTGTCCAATAATCTCAAGGACTCGACAGAGGTAGGTAGTTCCAACATTTGTAATGTAAGGAGGGAAGTAGCTGGCGATGAGAATCATCTTAGTTTTCTGAGCTATGCAAATACAGAGCTCTGCAGTGAGTATTTAATTTGCAAATAGACTTAGATCCAACTACACATATTAGTTTTCTCCTGGAAAAAAAAATCATATTGCAAAAATAAAGGAGGTTGGGACATTTTTGATTTTTGAGGATGTAAGGTAGACACCACCTTCACTCTTTTTCAAAACACTAAACAAGGGACACAGAGGGCGATTGTCAAGCAATGACTAATCTGTGCCACAGGTTACCACAGACGACATTAAGTCTGGATATTGTCTAAACCAGTATTTTCTGATTGTAGAACAAGTTGTTATTGTTTAAGTAAAGCAGAAAGAAATAGATATTTGCTTTTCCCCAAAAGTTGCTCAGTCAACCTGATTACCTTAACTAATATTCCACTCTAACTAGAACAATGTTATTCCAACATCGGATAATAGAGAAAGAATTTTGTGGTCCTGTATTATATCATTTATTTATTTTTTTGTTTCAAACGAATATGAGGGTTCACATTTTTAAGTTACATTGTTGTCACTTACGAGGTAAAGTTCAAGTTGTAGGAGAGCCGCTCTCCCAGGGGGCTGTGCTGAATCCCTGGCATCGTACACATTAGGTGAGATTCCGCCAATTGCCCTCCCCCTTCCTCTCCCCTCTCCCCCCTCACCCCTCCTCATTGCCAGACTATATTTGTGTTTTATCATTCATATGACTGTGTGTTCATATATTGGTTTCATATTAGTACTGAGCACATAAGGTACCTTTTTTTCATTCTTGAGATACAAAGATGTATTAGATTATTTAAAGGGAAATTTCTGGTCTAGAGTAAGTCAAGGACTATGTCATGGAAGGAGACCATTACCACGGCTTTCCTTTACACTTAACTCTTTTTTCTGGAGGCTTTTTAATAGTAGCTTTAAGATTTATAGATCTGAGGTCTATAATGGTTTGAGATATGACATATATCCCCAACAAGCTTATTCAAGCTTTCTTTGAAGAAGACGACCCTCCTTGGGTCTTCTCTACAGAGACTGCAAATGTGGGCATAACGGCTTATACTGTACAAGAGTTTCAGATAAATCACTCAGGCCATGAATACTAAATATATTTCACAGAAGATATCTAGAGGCTTTCTTTTGTTCTACTTTTAAATACTGATTTAGGAACAGTGGCTTAGATTTGGGAGTATCAATTTTATTAATGCCTGAGAGAGGAAAAATGGAATGAGTTGGGCATCTTTAAGCAGATAGTGCAACGAGCTTTCTGTCTCTGTGCGGTGGGCAACTCCACTGCTAAGTCGGTTTCCTAGAGTGGCTTTTTGGAATTAGAAATGTACGAATGAAGGCCCCTCAGAGCACAGGGAATGCTTTGATAAACTTCAACTACATTGTAGAATTGCTACCACAAAACCTCCTCTAAAGAAGTTCTCTATACTTTGACCATTTCAAAGTAGATAAACTTTGACAAACTTTAACTAAATTGTAGAACTGCCACCACAAAGTCTCCTCCAAATAAGTTGTCTATACTTTGACCCTTTCCTTGGTCTATACTTTGACCGCCTTTTTATATTGCTAATGAATTTTTATTACCATATGGAAAATAGCTATTCCAGGCTTTATTTCCACAATAGCATTTCTTGCAAAACTCTCTTTAATTTCTAAGAGACTTTTTGCACAAATTATAGGAAATACATCCCGTGACATTTCAGGACCCCGTGGAGTTCACTCGGCATATTTTGCCTCCTGACTCCGGGATTTGGAAAGTTACTCTACTTCTGCTTGATTTGAAGCCGAGGCTGAGAAAAGAACAGGAAGAAAATCTACAGGAGTTTGTCTCGTATTTACCTGCCTTTAAAAGGTACTTTTTCCTCCTGATGCAGTCTGCCTTAGCCGAGAGACTCAGGAGCCTACACCGGGAGCCCGTCTGCTCTGCTCCAGCTTCTGTGGCCAGCCTGAAGCCCCCTCCAAAGTCCATACTACTCAGCTACACACGTCTCAAACGGGCACAACAAATACCCTTCCCTCAGCCCCAAGTTCTCAGGGTAAAGGAAGTGCAGAAAGATTGCACAGTCCTTTCTGTTGCTGTTTTGGAAGGGAGCATTTTTCTACAGTGTCTGAACTCTTCTGATTTTTACAGAAGCACAGGACCCTTTATGCCCTGTCAGCTCTTCAGCGTCTACTGACTCTTTTTAAGGGGTCTTTTCGAATAACAATCCAGAGAACATTGTTTGCCATTCATACCAAGATCCTGCTCTTTGCGGTCACACGTTCTGAAGTGCCAAGCATCTGTAAAGCAGTTAGAGCTGTTACAGTCGGCAGCAGGGGAGGAAAGAATCAGAACTCTGCAGAGCTCCTTCCGACGGTCCCCCCAGCCCGCGGAGCCGCCGCTTACCTGTGGGGCATCCCGGTGGTAAGCTCGCTGGACAGGTCACACAGCTTCAGGTACCAGTTCATCTCCACCTCCCGCAGCACAGCCAGCTGCCGCGCCCGGAGCTGGCTTTGCCCTGAGGGGCTGAGGCTGCTGTCTTTACCATTTTCTGAGGCTTTCTTGGGAGATTTGTCTTTCCCCGTTGTGGAAAACCCAGACTGTTTCCTTAACTTGGTGTTATCCTCTGAGATCTGACTGCCCGCCACCCCTGTCCTGGCTGCGAGCATCTTGGAGACCCGGTTCCTTCAGTGAGGGCTCTAAGTCACTGTGATCAAAGTAATTTGAATTGATTTTTCTGGTCCTGCCTCCTCCTCCTCCTCCCTGCCCATCCCACCTCTCTTAACCTTATCCTGCCGCAAAGCTGTAATTGAGCCCAGTCTGTGACTCTGATGAAAAGCTATCTCTAACTTTCCCTGGGATGTCTGGGAACATGGAAAGTTTAAAAACAACTCCCAACAACTTTGGAGCTACAATTTCATAGTGCTATTTCTTCTGCAAAGTTAGGACTTCTGCTTTGTTTAACAATGATAACTTTGAACCTTAGAGCACTAGGGTTTCACAAATTATATTTGATCATCCTGTTAGAGTTATAAAAGAATCTATCTGGAGACTCCCTAGCCATTCTTCGAGTCCTTTTGGAATTTGCAAGTTTGAATGTGAATTTCCTCAAAGAAGTGTAACTATATCAAGGCAAGAGGAGCCTTGTTTCTTTTGTGCAAACCTTAAAATAAAATGTTACATTTATTCTCTATTCCTTTGGCAGAAGAAGGCTTTCTGAATGTCAGGGAGCCTCATACCATATGTCAAGCACTCTTTCCTTCCTAATGTTAGAAGGGTGAGCCCACCATAAGCCTTTCAGTGCTCGGTCCTCCAACACTCCGACAGAGGGAAGGTACCGGAATCATCTCATAACCGGGGAGACTGAAGCCACAGTTGGAGTGAACAAAATGGAAGAGTGGGAGGAGGGAGAAGGTGTTTGTATGTGTGTAGATGTGTGTCTGTGCCGGTGAGAAAGAGAGAGAGAGAGAGAGAGAGAGTGTGTGTGTGTGTGTGTGCACTCCCAGTGTACTGAGAACTAGCTCTGAAGAAGGAAAGAAAGTTCAGTTAATAGTGCTGTGGTTAAGGTGTTCGGGGGAGACTCACCCATTCCCTGAACCTGACCTCCATTCTGCTCAGGAGATGATGAGTGGCCATCTACGTGTCTCCCACAAAGTTGCCTGGTGACCCATGAAGCCCCAGGCACCCCCCCCAATCCACCAAAGTATCTCCTGTGTCACCTGTCTCCGTGGCTGCCGCACTTGAAGAACTCGGGGAGGTGTGTGAATTTTCCTGTCCATGACAAGAACTGAGGTACAGCAAGGTCCTGAGGACCCCTGAGAAGGCCAAGAAAGGCAGAAAAGACTCTTCTTAAAGAGACAGAGGGAAAGGAGCAGTTAGCTGTCCTGAAAGTGTGTCAAGGTCTTTGAGGCTCCCCATGGCTGCTAATTAATCAAAGCCGAGAATGTGAGGACGGCGAGTCCCACTGCATGGACTCGCCAGGCTCAGCTAGCTGAAAGCCGCTTGATATTAGTATTCAGATAGTCTGGGGCTAGATCCGTGCCCACCAGGCAATGTGCAGCCTGAAATGTATATCCCAAGGCAAGGAGGCAGCTGGCACCAGTATCACAGCTGGTCCAATCTGAAGCTAGGGGGTGTGAGGAACTTTTAGCACCAGCACCTTGCAACTCCTCCAATTCTTCCTTTTGTCCCCATCCCTGGAGTCTTTGGGGTTCTGGCAACATGGTGTCCATGGCAGCAGGGTCCCCAACATATAGACACTGGGGACCATTCCCTAAATTACTATTCTTGGAGATATGTCAGTACAAGGCTCTAGGGTGGAACTGGGGGCAGGACCAATGCTCATTCAGCCAGGGGCAGAGGCCTGCGTTCCCACGGCTTGCCACACTGGGCAGCAGAGCTGCTGGGTTTCAGATGCCTGCGCAGAGTCAGACCACCTGGGTTGAGTCCTAACTTTGTCACTTCCCCAATCTGTGTCTTAGACATATTGCTTGAGTCCCCTCTGCTTTTGTTTCCTCATCTATGTATAAAAATAGGGATAATTGTCTACTCATGGCAGTTTTAAAACAAATTTTTCGACACTCCTTTTATTGAAAAGTGGGATCTGTTTACCTGCCTCTTAAATTGAAGTGGGCTTCTGATTGCTTTGCTGGGTAAAATACGGTGGGAGCGATGCTGTGTAACATCCACGCCTGAGTCAGAAAGCACACAGCTTTCACCCCCGACTCTTAGATCTTCCTTCCAGGGGAGGCCAGCGGGCGTGCGTAGAACCTGACCGCCTTAATGCTGCCTTGCGGAGAGCCACATGCAGGTTCCCGGATCCGTAGTCCCAGCTGAGCTCCCAGACAACAGCCAGCATGGACTCCCAGCTCCAGCCAGCTGAAGCATCCCACAGTCCATCCTCAGATGATTGCAGTCCCCGGCAGCATCTGACTGCAGCTGCAGGAGACGTCCCAAACAAGAATAGCCCACCCATGCTCTTTCCAAATTCTTAACCCGTGAAATTATAAGCTAAATAAAATGGTTACTTCATTACCACCATTAAATTTGAGTGTTATTTATTATGCAGCATTAGTAACCAAACACTACTTGCTTACAACCTTATTATAAGCATTTAACAAGATGTTTTTGAAATGCTTAGAATAATGTCTAGTATATATGAACTTTGTATATTATATTATATATTGTAATATATGTTATAGCATGGGTGGTGCCCGTAGCTCAGTGAGTAAGGTGCTGGCCACATACACAAAAGCAGGTGGGTTCAAACCCAGGCCGGGCCTGCTAAACAACAACAACTACAACAAAAAAATAGCCAGGCACTGTGGCAGGTGCCTATAGTCCCAACTACTCAGGAGGCTGAGGCAAGAGAATCGCTTAAGCCCAAGAGTTTGAGGTTGCTGTGAGCTGTGATGCTATGGCACTCTACCCAGGATGACAACGTAGTGAGACTGTGTCTCAAAAAAAATATTAAAATAAATGAATAAATAAAATAATATATAATATAAAGTACTGATATTTATTCTTCAGGTTAGATACCATTGCAGCACTAAAATTCACACTTTCTGCTTATGCTTCCCTTCTAAAAATTTGTAAAACTAAGTATCGGCTTAAGCACTTTTAAGTATGGAGTATTTTTCATTGTAAATTCAGTCAGTCACACGCTGCATAATGATATTTTAGTTCCAGAACAGACTGGTCCCATACAATTATAATGGAGCTGAAAAATTCCTGTCATTTCATGGTGTGATAACCCCCCTAACATCATAACATGGTGAATTAGACACACAAATACTTAGAATTGGGTGACAATTGCCTACAGTATTTAGTGCAGCAACGTGCTGTACAAGTGTGTGCCTGGAAGCAGTAGGCTGTACCCCACCCCACGCAGGTTCCCGTAGCACACTCAGTGATGTTCCCATGATGGAATCACCTGAAGATGCATTTCTCAGAATGTAACAACCCAGGACTGGAGTTGTTACCCAGGATGCAGTGACTAGCGTACTGTATTGTCATTTGAAAATAAAGTTGTTACATCACTATCTTAACTGTATCTGGTGGAATTTAAATCCCACAGCTATTTGATATCTATCTTTACCCACTTAAAAAATTCATGAACAAAGCTCTACTTTAGCAGTTGGAAATTTTACTTTCTTCTTTTTTTCCCCTGAACTACTTTTCCCAATTCTCATCCAGAATTTTATCCTGATTGATAATATTTGTATCCTTGAAAATATTTTACACATGGACTCTATCAAATAATTTTCTGCAATGAAAACATCAGTAGAGTATTTAATTTTTACTGTGTTCATAAGACTATTATCAAATGTCTTAAGGATTGTCTTGACAATTATGATTGTACACAAGTAATTGAATAAAAGTTTATAAATTTTGACAATTTTTTACTTAACGTGAAAAGTAAAATGTTATTGGAAAGCTATGTTTTAATGACCAGTATGGGGATAGGATTATTTTTTTCTGATTTAGGTCACGCATCCATGAAAGAACATTATTTAGAATGAGACAGAATTCAGCATTAACCTTATTTTCCTTTTTTTCATTTTGAAAGATACCTTGTTTACATAAATAAATAAATGGAAATGGAAAGCGTTTTACTATAGTGAAATCATTTAGTTCTTTAAATGTCTTCTCAGATATATGTTAAAATCAAAATGATGTGTCCTTTTGGGCAGCACCTGTGGCTCAAAGGGGTAGGGTGCTGGCCCTGTATGCCAGAGGTGGTGGGTTCAAACCCAGCCCTGGCCAAAAACTGCCAAAAAAAAAAAAAAATGTGTCATTTTAATTGATATCATATATCTTAAAATATAAATATAAATATAAAAATGGTGAAAACACTACACTGTACCCCATGTTTGCATTAATGTATACAGCTATCATTTAATAATAAATAAATAAAAATTAAAAACAAATAGAAATGGTGATGTATCAACAAACACCAAGATGGAGAGCTTTGAGAAGGCTATGTAAGAGGAGTGAAATCATTGGATTTGAGTATTAAAGGGTCATTGTCACTATTGTGATGAGAACAGATCATTGGCCATCAAGGGAAGCAGAAGGTGGGGATTTGGAGGCTTCTGCACTGATGGAGGTGAGAGATGGTGTTGGCTTAGACCAGGGTGGTGACCAGTAGAAGGAACAAAAAGTGTCAGACTCGGCGTATGTATTTTGAAGATGAAAAAGATAGAATTTCTTTATGGATCAGTACAAAGAAAATAGCTTAAAAGAGGGAGAGAAGTTGAGAATGACATGAAAGAGTATGGCCTGAGCTACATCCAGGTCTGGAAAAATGCCAAGGAATCAAGTTTTGCGGGTGACTGTGACGGAACTGAGGGGTGCTTTAGCATGACTCAGCATTTCTGATGCTCCTTAGTTCCTTCTGAGGATCCAAATCTCCATCCATTATTTCCCCCAGCCTGGAGAACTTATCATTACCTATCCTTACCATTACCTATCTACTAGCAACAAATTCTCCTTTATCTGAAAATATTATTCTTTTTTTTTTTTTTTTTTTTTTGAGACGGAGCCTCAAGCTGTCCCCCTGGGTAGAGTGCCATGGCATCACAGCTCATAGCAATCTCCAACTCCTGGGCTCAAGCAAGTCTCCTGCCTCTGCCTCCCAAGTAGCTGGAACCACAGGCACCCGCCACAATGCCGGGCCATTTTTTGGTTGCAGCCATCATTGTTGTTTGGCAGGCACGGGCTGGGGATTCGAACCTGCCACCTTAGGTGTACGTGGCTGGTGCCTTAGCCGATTGAGCCACAGGCGCTGAGCCTGAAAATATTATTCTTAAGGGATATTTTCTCTGGGTATTTTTTTTTTCCTTTGAGTAATTTAAAGATTTTGTTGTTGTTGTTGTCTTCTGCCTTTCGTATTGTGTGATGAGAAGTCGGTGATCAGTGGAGTCATTTTCCCCTTACAGGCAGTGTGCTGCTTTCTGTGTGTTCTCTTTGGCTTTGGTTCTAATCAGTGTCACTGTGATACACTGAGGTTTTCTTGTATTTAGGTTGCTTGGGCTTTGCTGAGCTTCTTGGATCTGTAAATTTCTGTCTTTCACCTAATTGGAGAAAGTCTGGGGCATTACTGTTGTGAAGTAATGAAGAAAGTTCCTTTCTTCTCCTCTAAGACTCCAAAACACATGTATTAGATTTTTAATATTATTCCTTCGTGGGTTTGAAGTTCTATTCAATATCTTTTTCATTCTTGTTTCTCTCTTCTTCAGTAGGGATATTATTGATCTGTCTTCAGGCTTGCTCTGTCATCTTCACTCTGCTAAGTGCATTTGGTAACTTTTAAAAATTCAGGTAGTGTATCAATCAGTTCTAGAGTTTTCACTGGATCATTTTTACAGTTTCTATATTCTGATGAGATTTCTTATGTTTCACTCACTGCAAGTATGTTTTTCTTTACTTCATCAAGAATAGTTATAATAGCTGACTTAAAATCCTTATCTGGTCTTCTTCTCTCTAACTATTCCAAAGTTTTAATCTGTCTACATGCCCAACAGATAAATTTCTCTTAAAAAATGGGATGAAGGGCTGGGCGCAGTGGCTCACACCTATAATTCTACCAATCTAGGAGGTTTAAGTGGGTGGATTCCTCAAGCTCAGGAGTTTGAGACCAGCCTGAGCAAGCACAAGACCCTATCTCTACTAAAAATAGAAAAAATTAGCTGGGCATCATAGTAGGTGCCTGTAGTCCCAAGTACTCAGGAGACTGAGGCAGGAGGATCAGTTGAAGCTAGAGTTTGAGGTTGCTGTGAGCTAGGCTGATGCCACAGCACTCTAGCCTAGGCAATAGTGTGAAACTCTTGTCTCAAAAAAAAAAAATGGGATGAAGAAACCCTGCTCTAATTATGTGTCTGCCTTACTCAAAATTCTTCATTTGCTTCATTGTACTTGGGATAATGTTGAAACCCATCAAAGTAATCTTAAAGGCCAATCTCAGCCTATCTTCTCAATTTTATGTCCAGCTACTTTTCTGCACAAAGAATGGGTTCCACTATTTTGGTCACTCCTGGTTGGGTTTATTGTTCCCTTAAGGTGCCTGTCATTTCAGACCTCCATGTTTTTATCATTTTTTTTTTACTTTTTCCCCATCAAGAATGCTTTCTACCTATCTAACTTGTAATTATCTCTTAAATTCCAGGCTGTCGTAAGTTCTCTTCTGACTCCACAGTCTGGAGGGATGTTTTCTTTACTGCTCTTCTCACCTCTGTTGGCTGAACTATTAGGGGGCACATTGATCACACACAGCTTGGTGACAGCCCCATCACTGAGTGTTGGACTATCTTGCTCCCTTTAAAGCATGCCTTACCCTATAGTCTATCTCCTTTGCACCCCCTTCCTAGGAATTTCCCACCCACACGTCCTGAAGCAACATTCAACATGTCGGTGTTGAATCTTTACCCTCAACACCAACATGATTTCTTTTTTTTTTTAACCTTTTTTTTTTATTAAATGATAGCTGTGTACATTAATGCAATCATGGGGTACAGTGTAGTGTTTTCATATACAATTTAAAATACTTTCATCAAACTGGTTAACATAGCCTTTATGTCATTTTCTTAGTTATTGTGTTAAGACATTTATATTCTACTTTTAGAAAGATTCACTTGTACCTTTGCAAGATAAACCATAGAGATGATCCCTCCAATGACCCTCCCTCCACCCATCCATTCCTCTCCCCCCTTTAGGCTATAATTAAGTTATAGCTTTCCTATGAAAGCTATAAATTAGTTTCATAATAGGGCTGTGTACATTGGATACTTTTTCTTCCATTCTTGTGATACTTTGCTAAGAAGAACATTTTCCAGCTCCATCTATGTAAACATGAAGGACATAAAGTCTCCATTTTTCTTTATGGCTGCATAGTACTCCATGGTATACATAAGCCACAGTTTGCTGATCCATTCGTGGATTGATGGGCACTTGGGCTTCTTCCATGACCTGGCAATTATGAATTAGGCTGCAATAAACATTCTGGTACAAATATCTTTGTTGTAATGTGGTTTTTGGTCTTCCTGATATATACTTAATAAAGAAATTGTAGGATCAAATGGCAGGTCTATTTTTAGTTCTCTAAGTGTTCTCCAGACTTCTTTCCAAAAGAAACATATTAGTTTGCATTCCCACCAGCAGTGTAGAAGTATTCCCTTTTCTCCACATCCATGCCAGCATCTCTGGTTTTGGGAGTTTGTGATATGGGCTAATCTTACTGGAGTTAGGTGATATCTCAAAGTAGTTTTGATTTGCATTTCTCTGATGATTCAAGATGGTGAGCATTTTTTCATATATCTGTAGGCCATGCACCTATCTTCTTTAGGGAAATTTCTCTTCAAGTCCCTTGCCCACTCTTGGGACCTGATCAAACTAAAGAGCCTCTGTACAGCCAAGAACACAATAAATAAAACAAGCAGACAGCCCTCAGAATGGGAGAAGATATTTGCAGGTTATGTCTCTGACAAAGGTTTAATAACCAGAATCCACAGG
>CAUYQV010175357.1:0-31077 GCA_963574575.1 Galagoides demidoff
TGGCGGGTGCCTGTGGTCCCAGCTACTTGGGAGGCGGAGGCAGGAGACTCGCTTGAGCCCAGGAGTTGGAGGTTGCTGTGAGCTGTGATGCCATGGCACTCTACCCAGGGGGATAGCTTGAGGCTCCGTCTCAAAAAAAAAAGGAAACCCTGGCATGAAGTGGAATTTAGCGGAGATTACCACTAATCTATACGGGGATCTAAATATCTTTTATTAAGTCTGTGCCCAATTTTACTTCAGAAAAAAATGCACATAGAAATCACCAGGCACTAAAGACTGTTTCTAAACTTCTACGCAAGAGAGACTTCTGCTGTATACTTAGTTCACCAGAATTATTGTACCCTTTTCATTATTTTAAAAGGCTTATTTCTTTATTTAAAGTCCTTGTTAGTATCACATCCATATTGTATCTTTATATAAATGTCTGGAAATCCTTCTGGATTTGGTAGAAGTTTAAATTAAAAAACGGGAGTTGAAAATAGAACCCATTTGCTACGATCTGTAATCACTTCTCACACTTTGCTGAGACTCAGCGGCATATCCTAGTGCAAACAGAAACTTTAAACATCGACCCCCATGCTTTGTTTGGCATGCTTTCCCCAGCATAAATTAACATAGACCTTTCGACCTAAGTGCAATGGTATAAGGGAGTACTTTGGATCAATACATAGTTAGAACTGATCTTATGCTTAAACCCAACCAGTGTATTTGGTCAGGATTTGATAACGAGGAGACCCACCTCCAAGTACAATTTCCTCCACAAAGGAAGCCAAAAACACTACATAAGGGGAACATATGGCCTGAACCCTGTGGTAGAGAAAATGTTACTTCACAGATGAATGTAGGAGAAAGGCCATTGGGCAGAGAAAAGCAGGCATAAACTATCTTCTTACATTTTAAAATAAGTCTGGATAAAAGAAACCCTCCAGGGAAAGAGGACAAATGTCCATTGAATCCCAGTTTATTTTTATAGATTTATTACTGCTGGCTAATATCACAAAATCTGTTTTCTCCTCTGATGAAAGAGAATGTATACATGCATATACTTATAAGTTTATTAAAAATTACATTTTGAATTGGTGCACATATAATTAAAGTTGTTTGAATAATCCTGTGACTGCAATCCCCATGTGAGCCTGTACGTCCTGAGTTAGCATCGGAAATATGCCCAGCACTGGAAGAACCAGGGTCTTTTCTTGGGGAGCTTCTAACCTCGCTGGGGAAAGCACATTAGCCACCCTCCCTGTGCATAACTGAAAAACAAAGCAAAACCCCTCTTGGAATCTGCTCCATGCCAGCTAGGGCACTTGTTCTCACCTTTCATTCCCAGTCGGTACTTTGGAAGGAGAAATCAGCCTTCAGTGCAGCTATGTTCCTACCTGTCATTACTCTTCTCCCCTCTGTGATGGGGCATCTACCACTTGACTAGAGAATATTTGATCAAGGCACTAACCATTTCTCTCTGCCAAATAAAAGGAACATGGTTTAGTCCTCCCTGGGGGTCTCCCTGCTGCATCTGAACCACCAATTCTTCCATTTCCCTGAAAATGTCCTCCCTCGCTGCCTTGCCAGGGTGCCCCCCTCTTCCTCTGTCCCTCCCTGGGTGTTATGCTGGTTCCTCTTCTCCTCTGCCCTTTAAAAGTGATGTTCCTTAAGGGACTGGTCCCAGTTTCCTTTGGTTTTTCCCCATGGTTTCCCTAGCACAGAGCTTCCTAATGTTTTCATCATGTCATGGCAAATCAAAGGATTGACTAGAATGCCCCTCAATTCCTGAAACTCTTCCTCTATGCCCCCACACGTGGCTTCATCCCTAGTCATCCTTTGAGGACTGGCCCAACTGTCCTTCTCTCTAAAGATTCCCCCACTCTCCCAGGCAAGCCTAGACTTCATTTTCTATGCCTGGCAATGCTTTGTCTGTGTCTTGACTGTGTCACCATCTGTTTACAATCCCTCTATCTATCCAGATTTGCACTAAGAAAGAGTGGCATGCTTATCTATCTCTGTGTCCCTGGAGTCCAGCACAGGGTCTGGGCATAAGAAATGCTAAATAGATGTATGTTGTAAATAGATACATGACTATCTAGAGCTCCGGTCTGCTCCCAGCACTCTGCAGAACTGTAAAACCAGTTTAAGAGTCCCCACGGAGGGAGGGCACAGCAAGGAGGCTTTCAAATGAAAGGGCAAGAAGACCTGAAGTCTTCCCTGACTCACACCCTGCTCCCACGTCCTGTGACATTTCAAATGGCATAATCATCCCAAGCAGTTAAATTATAAGTGACTAAAAACTGTATCATATCATTTATCTGCCTCCTGAGTTAAATACTTTACCCCATAAGCTGAGTTACCTAAAAGAGACTTGAATCCAGTCACAGCCTGAACTATGACATGCAGCAGGTTGCCACAGCCAAGGCTCAATGGGGTGGGGGGAGGTTAAAAGAGGTTTTTCTCTGAGCCTCTAAGCAGATCTGCACAGAAGGAGGAGCAAGGCAAAAACATGGACTCACAGAGGACTCTCACAGCTGAGCCAGCTGGCTCTGATCACCCCGAGTCTGTCTGTGGCTCTCTTCCTGGCAGGTGCTGAGTCGCTAAAGCTTATTAGCATGCTAGGCCGACTGGGTCAGCAGTCCCCTCTAATAATGCCTGCGGACATTTCCTGAGTGCTCACTATGTACCCAAGACTGTTCCAAGAACCCCATTTGTATTGCCTTCTCTAATCCTCACAACTGTGTAGTAGAGGCTGGTCCTATTCCCACTTTATCCAAGGAGAAGACAGAGGCTCATCAGCAAACTCAAGGTTCCATAGTAAGGGAGGGTTCAGGTGGGATGCAAACCCAGTGGCTGGATTCCACAGCTCATGGTAAAACCCTTGGACTCCAATCCAAACCAAGATCAGAATACATTCCTTTGTCAAAAAGAGAAAGAAGGTAAAAAAAAAAAAAAGTTTTAAGTTTGTAATTGATACATAATTGTACATATTTGTGAAGTTCAATGGATGTTTCAATGTGTGTATACGTTGTATAATCATCAGATCAGGGTAACTGCCATATCCATCACTTTAAATATTTATTAGTTCTTTATGGCGAAAAATTCAAAATCTTTTCTAAGCTATCTTGAAATATGCACTGTATTGTTGTCTGCTACAGTCACTCTGTGTGTCACAGAACACCAGGGCTGGTTCTTCCTGGCTGACTGTGACTTGTACCCACTGACCCACCTCTCCCAGATCCTCCCCTGCCTCTGGTAACCACCATTCTACTATCCACTTCTATGAAATGCACCAGACATGAGTGAGGTTGTGTAGCATTTGCCTTTTTGTGCCTGGCTTACTTCACTCAATATACTATCCCCCAGGTTCATCCATGCTGCTCAAAATAACAGGTTTGCCTTCTGTTTTACAGCTGAGTAGCGTTCCATCGCGTATATACATACATAGCCCATTTCCTTCTGCAAATGGGCCATTATGGAAACAGTATGGAAGAGGCCCCCCAAAATTAAACAGAGAACTATCATATGTGAATGATCTAACTATCTCATTACTGGATATATATACAAAGGAAATGAAGTCAGGAAATGTATGTCAAGGAAACACCTGCAAACCCGTGTTTATTAGCGCTATTCATAAATGCCAAGACATGGAATCAACCGAAATGCCCATCTAGAGATGAAAAAAGTTTGCCCTTTCCTACTAATTCATCCTGCCAAGCACCTAAGGGAGGTAAAATCTAGTCTCTTTCCTGATGGATGCTCATCCCACGATCTGTTGCCCCACAGGTGTTTGATGGTGATAACTGTTTCTTCCAAGATCTACTTTCTAAAAAGGGCTTGTTAATATTCTAAGTAATTATTCCTATAGAAAGAGATGCTGTTGTAACTACTCCCATCAAACTTTCCAGTTAATTTGTAATTGTAACTGGTTAATTCCAGTTCCCAGCTGGCAAATATAATTGTCCCAAGGTACCAGGTCTCACTTTCCACATCAAAGAACATTGCCAAGCCCTATTATGCAATGATATTTAGGCCAAGTACCACTAAACATTTATGTTTGATTCATATATTCACATAGAAAGTACTAAAGTAATTCCAACAAGATTTCTCAATGTAAAGACATTGTCTTGCCGTTATTCCCAGAATTCTCCATCCTTGAGCTATTTTCTGAATTAATGATCTCTCCCTTGGAATCTCTGTGCATTTTCTTCTATATGTCAGAAGGCTGGAAATGCCCTGGAGAGTTTTAAAAAATACCAAGAGAGCAAATAACCCCATTTATTTTCCTCTACTACCTTTGTGCATAAATATAAAATTCTAATTTGGTTTCTTAGTCAATGCACTGGTACTCCTTTATAATTATATCTTTGAATCATATTTTCCAAACAAAGAAGAGTGTAAAGGAGTTGTTCGAGTCCTCTACAGCAAGCAAGTCAGGTGCTCCCCCAGAACCCTCATTTCATCTGCAGCTGCATTTAGTGTAAGTTGGAAACTATTCAGAAAACAAACAAACAAACAAAACCTTTCTTTACATTACTTTAAAATCACAAGTCCCACAGAAACTGAAATATAATTTACACAGGCTTCCTTTGAGAGACTTAAATTAGAATCTCTGATGTAGTCAAGCATTTATGCTGAGGCGAGACAGGCTAGGAGGATTCTGAGCAGTTGTTGACTTCTTGCTTCCAGAAGCACTTTTCTAGCTGGCAAGGCCGGTATGATGACACTGCAAGTGACTCACCATTTATCTGATTGAAGCTAGATTCCAAATAGAGTTAATGCATCACAGTGGCATTAGCTGGGAAACGTGAAAATGCTATGTAACGTATTGGAAGCTGACCAACCTGATTTATTATAGGATGGACTACAAACAGCCATTGACTTTCATTTTTGCAAGTATCCAAAATACAATGTAATGGGACATAATATCTTATATGAAAAATTATTTAAATATGTCTGTATCGTATATATTTATATCCACTCTAAAGACAGAAGCATATTTTCAATAAGACAGGCTTACAGTCTTTTACCCTAGCCATGCTGATTTTTCCATATTAAAATAATAGTAAAGCAATCATAAAGTTGCCCACCAACATATCCCCAGAGATTCTTTGAAGTAAATAAACATTTGAGTGTTAAGCTGTCAAGCTGGTCAAGCAAAATGACTCTGATACTTTTCCTTCAATATTTTTAGTAGCAAATAAAATGCGCCTGAACTATTTGTATGCACACTTAGTTAGGGCTTATGATATGTCCTTCAAATATTAGGTTCAGCTCCGTGAACTGAGCAGTGGTGTGCTAGTAAATGTTTAACAACCCACTCTCTAATTTATAGTAATGTTTGCCAATTTCCATGGTGTAAATACTCCACAAGTGATTTCAGGCTATCAACATGGGGTCACTGATTGTGGGATTGGGAAGAAATGTGCACAGTTGGCTCTCGTGAACATGTATGAGATTTTCCTTTTTACTATTTCGTTTTTTCTCTCTTTGTAGAGATCACAGAGCACTGTAGGCCACAACTTCATCATTTTTAAGATGTGTTAGCTGGACAAGGCAATTTCCAAGCTTTCTTTCTGGTCAATTCTTTAAATATCTTAATAATTTTCCTTCTCTGAATTTTAAGGCAGCCTGCCTATGACAACCAAATGAAAGAAACATTATACCTCATCCAGCTTTACATCCTAAGGACTTGGACATGAAGGATGACTTCTGATAGAGTGTACATTAATCTCACTTCAGAAAAATTTATAAAGTTCAGGTATAGTTTTCAGAAATCTATCGAATAGGAAGCACCCATGATTTTATCACAATGATGACAGTTCCTACGGTTCAGTTCTAAAAGAAACACTTTCAGGTCAATGAGGAGAAACACACCATGGTTGGGTTACACCTGCATCATTTCCACTTTTGCAGTTTCAAAATGGGCAAACTCAGAGGCATCCCTGTTTTTGAAGTGTAGGGGAAGTAACATCAAATATTGTTTGCAAGAACTGCTCTCTACACCTGTACATCTCAAGAATTACCTGGAAGGTCAACATTTGGTGAATATTGATGAGCAAAGGCAAATGGTTTCATTGCAAGTGATACCGCAACTATAAAGGAACACAAGTAAAGATCAACATAATCCTTTCTTCCCATGTGTTTTAGGCCCTGAACAAATTCTACAGAGACCATCAGGGCTTTGGACTCTTCCTGAAAAGACAGGGGATCAAGAAGTGGGTATAGCAATGTTGAGAAGGCTAAAGGGCTGTATTATACAGCTCTAAGGGGACAGGTTTGATCCCTGCCCTAACACTTCTACATACAGAAATTGCCAGAAGCAGTAAGGACCAATATGTGGAGATGCATGTAAATGTTACTAGGTAATGAAGAAGAAATTCAACAGGTTTGAATGACTGGTCTGAGCACCCTGTATGGACCCCTGAGGACTTATGGGTGAATAAGGCATACATGGTCTCTTGTATCAGAAAGTGAATCCCTCTGGTCCCTTTGGTAGATGTTGATGATTCTACTCAAAGTTTTAGTTAACAAAACTGCTTGTATTGAGTAAATGGCAGGCCTTGATGAATGTGTGTTAGATTAATATTTCTTTCTTAAAATCTGATCCAGGTTTTCATGACAGGGCCTTGGTAATGTGATTAAGAAATTGTTACTGTGACACAATATTAAAGTTTTAAATGAAATCGAGCCTAAGATGTTTGGAAGATACTTATGAAGCACCCACTGTGCCAAGTACTTTGCTTTATATCCTCTGTCAATGCAATCTCATGACAACTCTGAGATATGAGGACTTCCATTTCATAGCTGAGCAAACTAAAGTTCAAATTTTACACTAAAATTGCCCCACAGAGTCAGAATCCAAACCCAGTTCTGTGGCACAGACCCAAGCATATACGTTTCCCTGCACCATCACAGGCAGCTAGACCACTGCTTCACTGTTACCTGATCAGAGCATCTCCCATGTGCACCAAGTCCCCAGACAGATTCCTCCTTCTATGCACAATGACAGATTGTAAATCAGTGGGGGTGTCACTTCTGGAGGAAGACTAGAGCTCTACCTCCTACTTATTACCCTACTGATTTCATCTGCCCCTGACTGTACAACCTCTAAACCTTCACCACCACTGTAAGGAACTGTATTCTCACTAGGCTGAGTCAGGAATGTAGTGAGAGAAATTATGAGAACGTGAGCCTTGAAACTGTGTTCTTCCTGCCAGGGGAGAAAAATAATTGAACCTCAGCAACAGACTAACAGAAGCTAAGGGCTTAAGGAAAGAAATACATATTTTTGTGAACCCACATAAATAACACAATTATTTTTTCTTAAGTCACCAAGGAAATGGCATAGGAGGAATGAAACCAGTTATAATTTAGAAAAGACACTAGATTGTACTCAAGATGCATTGTGATTATTGAACCATATTTGAACTTTTCAGAGATTGACAGAGAATAAAGATCTCTAGGAATTAGCAACTGGAAAGAAAATTGCACTAGCTTTAATATCCATCAGTGTTGTGGGGTATGTTTGCCCAGTTGCTACAAATAACCCTGAATATTTCAATTATTGTACTAGTTGCCATAACATGCCTCTCATTTTCCTCTAGTTCTGAATGATGAATCCTGGCTGCAGAGCAGCTTTCATTTGAACATAAACATCTTTTTCTCCACTTGGTCTCCTCCTCTTAGACCTTTTTATTATAACATGCGGTTTCATTTCAAAACCATTATCACCATTTCAACTCTACATGGGATCACAAATTTAGCACGGATACCTTCTGGTCTGAGCTTTGGTATAAGGTTAAAAGAAATTCCATCATTTACAATTGGCCTTTTTTCCTTCAAACGGTATCTTTTTTATTAATTATTAATTAACCACGTGTTTTATTAATTACTATTCTTATTTTCCTCTCTGCCACTTGCCAACAAAGATCTTAGTTAATGATGTGCTATGATAATTGAATTTAAATTAAATAACCAACTAATTTTTTTTTTAACAAGTCATGCACAATTTTGGGCAAAGAAATGAGTGAGGCATTTATATTCATATTTGTGTGCTAAAGGCTTGCTTATAGTTTTTCTTGGGAATGGCCATCTAGAATAAATGAAGCTGGCACACAGCAGTAAGAGAGGCCTGAAGTTGTGCTTGACTGAGTGATTATGCTAGCCTCTTTCTTGCTGGCTCGATTCAATCATTGTTTCTTTCCCACCTCAATATTTCCACTTGACTGTCTTTAATAAGCCCAACCAAGGAAGAGATAGAACTCAGATCCTAGTAGCAATAACTCTGCTGAATTGTTCCTATAATTAGGTTTACCAAAGTACTCTGTGGATGATATATTTCTTTATGAGGTAGGTTTACAACAGAAATTGTTCTCACAGATCATATTATATGAGCTGTAACCCAGAGGCCATCGAAGTGAGTTTAAGGCTGATTTAAGCTTACTTTGGGTTGACCTGGTATTATTTTTATGGATGGTTTCAGCTGGTCTTAGACTTAACACACACCTCCATTTATCTGATTATTCTTCTTATGAGCCAAGGGGTGACAAGGTTTGAATCCGATTTTGGCAAACAAGAAAAATCAGAGCAAATGGTTTCTTTCTAGAAACATTAATGTTAAGATACCCAAAAGGCTATTACCTGACCTATAGATGTGATTTATAGATTAACTTTGAAAAACGAAGAGAAATTTTCCAATCTGCTAAACAGCAAAAAATGTCATTTACAGGGATTGTAAATTGCTTCTAAGGAGCATCTCCGTGGTGAGAATTGAGTGTTACATGAAGTATAAGGACCACCTTTGGCTAAAATTTCAGAAACCACACTAATGATTTGTTCTTGCATATTTCAAATGAACTTCCTACATGAGAGGCTAAAGGAGAGAACTACCTTAGGCCATTGCAACTTGAAAAAGGATTCAGTCATTGTAAGATTTTGTGTAATTGTAATAAGACATCAAACATCTAATTTGCTTAAAACCTATTAACAAAATGCCATTTTATGTCAAGTACAGTAAAAACATGACAGTCATGTGGAATCCTATGTTGTGTGTAGTAGGGAAGCAGTGATGAACCAAACACTTGTATGGCGGCACTACCTGCCTCAGACAACTAGCTGAACCATTTTTTTTCTTTAATGAAAAAATCCACGGCTTAGAAGGAGCTTCTGACCTGTCAAACCCAAACACAAAATATGTCAATGAATAAATAAGTAAAAACCTACTGCCTCATAAATCTGTTGCTGCTTCTACTGTTTCGGTTGAATAACTTTAACATGGAGAAGTTGTTTCTAGAACTAAGTTTCCTTGCATGGAAGGCAGCTGTGCCAAAACTGCTGGAAGAAGTCACTTCTCTAATTGAAAGAGTTGCTTCTGAGCTCACTACAGCCAACGTCACGATCAGATATAGCAGGGATGTTGCTGGAAGGCAGTGTGGTGCGAGGTCTGGAGGGAACGCAGGGCAGCTGCCTCCACAGCTGTGCACACTGTGTAATTCTATGGTGTGAGTGGGAGGTACGGAACAGCCCCAGGCTTCCGCAGATCCACAGGGGACGTTTAAGTCTCTCAGAAATGAAGGGTTTTTTTTTTGCCTTGAAACTTCTGGCTCTGTTTTTGTACAATCAAAACAAATAATTAGGGCATTCAATTGAGGGAAGAGAGAGAGGGTGAAGAAGAGGGAGAGGAGATGATAGAAGAATGGCACCACCTGGTTATCTGGCGGAATGCCTGCCCCGGGCCAAGTTGGACTAACACCCCGCATTGCATTCCACATGATTCTAGTGTGAAGTACAGTTGCTTTTAGCTTTCAAATGACAGGGACCTTCTTGAAGACTACTGTCAAGTGGAAAGTTAAAGAAAGGCGTAGACCATACTAAGAAGTTAAAAATTTTCTGAACTCAAAAATACCTGTTAAGATTCATACACTTTGTCTCTTACTGACGGATCATACATAATCCAGGCAGACACTGGGTTCCAGACAGCCCAACTGGTGGGGTTCAATGGGCTCCCAAAGTTCCTCTAATGATCATTTATAATTAAATAACTAAATTAATAATCTGGAAACTAGCTTCTTCTGTATATGTAAACAAAGCCGCATGGCCTCAGTGGTTTGTTGACACGGCATCTTTATGCTAGTGGCTGGTGACATAGATGGATTTTGAGGCAGTTGACAAAAACGTAACACCACCAAGAATCAGTGGATCCAGACCAAGAAAGTGTATGAAAGAAGAATTAGCTGAAGGCATCTGTCCCACAGGACCAGGATTTGCTAAATTTGAGGGGCAAGGTCTTAACAATGAGCAGTTCGCAAATGGTCGCTGTGCCGTTGGTGAGAATGTTAGTCATTTATGATGAAAAAAGAAATCTGTGCCAACAACCCTTGATAACCTTTTCAAGAAACTGACTTCAATGGTAAGTGTCGCTCCCCCAGCTCCAGAATCAAATCTTGATTCCAGCACCCATTCCATCCTCTCCAGCACCTTCTCCATCATTACCTTCCAATTCCTGTCAGCCTACCTTCGTGCCTCAGCAAGATATTAACGCAACTTGAGGGGAAGGTCGGCCTAATAGTTCTTCTTGAAATTTTTCCTCTCTACAATCCAAACTTTTCATATGAATTTATTTTTCTGTCCTGTTCATGTGAATTAAAAGAAAGAGCATAATAGTTCTGTAACTTATTATTATAGTACAGGGGTATTAGTAGTACAGTATTTCACTGTATTATTATTACCATATGTGAGCCATTATAGTATTATTATTATTTGTATTATTACTGTACATGTGTTGTTCATCTGGGATCTGAGATACATACAAATCCAATGTAAAGACATTCTCAGGAATGTGTCTTGTCCATAACCTGGGGACCGCCTGTATAAGAAGACCACATTTTGTACAACAGTGGGAGTTGATAGTGGAAGCGTGAATATGGTCTAAATATACAAATTGGTAGATGTCGTATTTCTAGTTCATTAGGCTATATTGAGTTTTTGGCTGTGGCAAAGGAAACACTTCAGGGAGCATTAGTCTTTTTTCATATTTTCATTCCTGTGCCTCATTTTTGACAGAGCTGGACATCAAAAGCTGTCCCATTCCCCCTGACCAAATCTTATTTCTTGCCTTTGAATAGCACTTAGCTGTTGGCAAAATATTTTCCCATTTGGTTCTCAAAGTAGCAAGGAAAATTAGGCAAAGTGTTGCCCACATGTTAAGTAGTTTCTAAAGTTCAGAGAGATGAATCAGCTTTGAAGTGGCAGACTTGGGTTTTGGAACCAGCGAATCTCCAAACCCATCACAGAAGACCTGTGCCCATTACTCAGAGAAAACAAGTTGTTCCTTTTGATTTTCATAAGCTAAGACTGTGTGACTGTACTCACCTGACCTGTATGGATGGTCCCTCACCCTGAAAAGCTGCCTCCTCCCTCCCCCTTTTCTTCTCCCGAATCTCTTTCTCTACTCTTCTCTTCTCCCCTTCTTCAAAGTTCAGAGTATTATTGTTACTATTAGAATTTCTCATAGGTTCTTTTCATTTCTATGAAGCCATTTGCAAAAGGTATTTCAAGTTTGATCCATTCAACTTTAGCCTGAGGACAGATGACTGATAATGTAAATTTTTCTAGCTTTCTGTGCTGAGGGTGGCTTTCTATTTTGGGCTACTCATACTCATTCTGCAGTCTAAGCAGGGAGGATGGGGTAGGGGCAAATTTAGCCCCAGGAAAATGTGCCCGTTGTGTGAATCTTCCTGCATTTATGTGGTCATCAGAAGTGCGTATTTGGGTTTTTGGTAGTATCTTGGAAGGATATAATAAAGATGAAGCAGAACAGACAAACACAGTAGACCCTATTCTCCACGTTACATGAACAAATCGTCACTAGGTTCCAAGTATTATTCTAAGTGGTTTTACACTTGTTAAATTATTTGCTCTTTGAAACTAATGTCCAAGATAGTCTCAAACATTAGTCCTGTTTTATAGTGAGAAAACTGAGGCAGGGAGAGGTTATATGTCTTGCCCTGGGGCTTGCCCTACTCTGCATCATGTAAGTGGCAGAGTAGGAATCAGTACCCAGAAAGTCTGCCTCCCCAGTATATCCTCATCACCAATGTACGACCTGGGCAAAGAGAGGTCCTTCTCACCACCCCTCTCCCACTCTCTGCAGGGCCCATTCTGTTTTCCATGGGTCCTATACACCTTTACTGTTGTGGCTCCCCTTCACCACAAAAAATATTAAAAACTGTATTTTATTGTTGTGCTGGTGTAAAAACAAGTATAATCCACAGACTAGATTTTTCCATCTTAAAAAAAATGAAAACATTTCTGTGGCCTCTAAACATTCTAGTATGGCTCTGTGCCTACCCTGCCACATGGCTAAGTTGGTACTGAGGGGTTGGGATTTTTCTTGTTCACTTTGACTCATACTCAGGTAAGAGAATAAATTTGCCACTCTGTTACCCATATGGAAGTAACTAAGTGGGGCTCTTCTGCAAATATTTTTCAGCTTTTAGAGTTAGCCCCTAGAAAACCACCAATTAAATAATCTTTTTCAAGGTATAGGTTATAAAATCATTTGGGTGGTTCATAACTAGCATTTTTATACTGAAAATATGGATGGAATGGGAGTGAATAGGATAACATAGACAATACCAGAGTACATTTTCACCTTGTAAGGGTATTTGGGGGGATATTTTATTCCAATAATAAATAAATATTATATGCATGTGTGTTATAGGGAGTGATATAAAGTGCATTTCTTACAGTGAGTCTCAGCAAAGTATTTTTTAAAAATAGTGAAGGAGGATACATACCTAGTTCTATCTCCTTCTTTCCATTAACCATGTTCAGCTTTAAATGTAACCTTATAACTCAGCAGGTAATACAAGAATAAGCTTGCTCCCTTGTGGTAAATCATGACCATTAAGGATACAAGCTTTGAAGTCATGGAAAACATGATTCCAATTCCAATTCTTCCTATTAGCTCTACTGCCTTCACTAAGTTATTTAACTTCTCTGTGACTTAAGAAATAATGTTATTTCTATGCAGAAAACATTAGGATGGGAAGAATAATGCCAATCTCACAGAGTAATTGGAAGAAATAAATTCTTAAAACAGAGGAAAAAAGTCCTAGACATAGTAAAGGTTAGTAAGTGCTCTCTATAGGGTAACAACTCAAATATTTATTTCTGAGTCAGATATCATTATTTTATTTTTGTTTTTATTTTTCAGAGACAGGGTCTCACTCTGTCCCTCAGGCTAGAGTGTAGTGGTGCTATCATAGTTCACTGCAAACTCATACTCCTGGACTCAAAGGATCCTCCTGCCTTAGCCTCCTTAGTAGCTGGGACTACAGGTACCCACCACCATGCCTGACTAGTTTTTCTGTTTTGGTAGAAATGGGATCTTGCTGTGTTGCCCAGGCTGGTCTGGAAATAGTAAGCTATCCTCCTCCTTCAGCCTCCCAATGTGCTGCGTTTACAGGCCTGAGCCTGGAGATGGCTAGTAGATTTCTCACACTGAACATATCTGTCTTTGAATTCCTGACCAATGCCTCATCCCTCCAACTGGCTCTTTTATCCTTCCTGTTGCTCAGTTGAAACATTTGCAGTGTTCCTCTCTCCTTTCCTCTCACCACCCACATTCAATCCACCGTGCAAGCCCCTTGGCTGTGCCTTCAAATACAAGTGGAATCGGATCACTTCTCACTGCTCCTGCTCTACCACACTGATGACCTACCACTGTTTCTCCAGATTGCTGTAATAGTCTCTAAACCAGCCTCTCTGCTTCCACATTGCCCCACTCTAGGCTGTTGTTACCATATCAGCCCTGTGAGCCTTTAAAAACCTGTCAGAAGGTCAAACGACATGACCTGTGCTCAAATCCCTGCAGTGCTCCACACTTTATAGACAGTCAAGTCAAAGTCTTTGCAAGGGCCCACCAGGCCGTATCTGACCTGGTCCCTGATCCTTTTCAAATCTTCTCTCCCCTTCTTCACCCGTCTCCAGTCACACTAGGCTCCTTGCCATGCCGGGGACCCTGAGGTTTAGAGAGCCTTTCCACTTGCATTCCCTCAGCACGTTCTCATTCTGTCCCCCACCTATTATTGGCACTGTTCATTCTTTCACCTGCATTGATGAACTCTGGGCAGATTCCTTCTTCTCCACCTTGCCTATCCTGCAATCCACTCCCCTCATTGCTCCCACCTGCCTTAACCTCTTGGTTCCTTTTTGCCTTAACACTTATTAATGTAATTGACACAGTATAGAGTTCATTGTCCACGATCTATTTTTCAAAGTAAAAATTCATGAGGGTAAGATGCTATTTACTCTACCATCTAAAAATGGTCTGCTACATAGTTAATTTAACGATTTGATTTTTTTTGTTGAATATTATTAGTATTTCTTCTCACCTGTCTCATACCTAAATACACAAAAAAACACAAAAAAACAAATCAGGTGGAATAAAGGAGAAACTCAAGAAAAACATAGCCCTTTCTACATTTGAATAACACATGATTTAATATTAAACCAACTTTCTGTGATTAGGTCAGTAAAGATCCAGTCATAATGGGCTTCCCACGTCTACAAATGGCAAATTGAGGATAAAATTCAGAACAGTTAATGTATATATTAAATCCTCATAGCTGCAATTTACAGTTCGAGTATTCACAATCAAAGATTCTGCTGCTGAATTGTTAGTCTGATGTTCACGTATGCAGCAGAAGAGATCAATAGAAAACCCGCAGGCCATTACTCACCACTTACATTCATAAATGTTAATCAACTACCAGTGTGGGGTTATTCCTGTTGTCCTTCTCCAACTTGGGTAAAAAGTTATGTGAATCCATCATCATTCAATAAGGCCATAAAATTGATTCTGTCTTTTATTTAACTATTCATCAATATGTTGAAGATTTATAAATTAAAGCAGTTAAAATGTCTGCAGGGCTCACTTTTCCCCCTGAAATCACATCCACTCGGCACCTTCCAAAGTAGGTGGGAAGAGTAGTAGAACAAAATATGAAAATGCTAAAGTTTCTTTCTTACCACAGAATGAAGAAACTGTTACAGCAATTGTTCTTTCAGGCCCTCTTTTGTTCACATAAGACCCTGGCTCTAATGTACATCCCCTTTTCACTTCATTAACTCGAGCAGAAATAAAGCTCTACAAATTATCTTCTGTTTCCACTTTAATTTTAAGTCCTTTATTTGTACACTAAATAATAACCATGAATGGAAGGTGCATACATCAAAGAGTAACGCCATAAGTGACTTCAAAAAATTTTTGCTCACCAGGGTTAGGTGATATCTCATGTACAACATTGTAACCGAGCTGTCTGTACCCTCACATTTCAGGTATTGTAAGTACCCTAGAGAAGGTTTAAAATACACAGAAGGATGTGCATAGGTTATATGCAAACAGTACACCATTTTATGTAAGGGACCCATGGATTTGGATATCTAAAGGGCATCTTGGAACCAATCCCCCAGGGATACCAAGGGACAATTAACATTATGAGTAAATGGGAAGCCTTTTTCCATAAATTTAAAAACCTGAAATTAAAAAAAAATCAAATAAAAAATATTTCCTTTGGTATTACAACATGTGTATAAAATGTATCAAAGTGGATCTGCTGCATTTATTTTGACCGTAGTTTATGACTCCTGTCAATTTATAATGCCTGTGAGAAAAAGGAAGAGGGCTCTTTGTAATTCACGGCCAGGTCAGCGCTTACAGATTAGGATAATTTTATCTGTCTGTGAACTCCAAAGGGATACTTTGCAGCTCTGTTAAATCCTGCCATTTAGCTGGTCTGCCTACATGTTTACTTTCTCTGATAATCTGAAAGGATACAGGGAAATTACAGATTTTACATGATAATTTTATTACAAGCAAGAATAAGTTAAAAGACTTTCGATGCCCATTAGGAATGGGACTAGGATGTAGGTTCCTTCAATGCCCATTACGAACTGGACCAGGATTTAGGTTCCTTACTCTACTCTTACTGCTAAGATTTCTCTAATGTGTTATTCAATCATACAACAAATATAAATAGCGTCAACTCTGCTTAGACTCTAATTCCTTAATATTGAAACCAGAAATATTTTAATTATTTAAAAATAGTTTAATATAGAAATGTACCTATATAATATACATATGTTCATTTTCCTTCTAACTCAATATACTTCTATAACTTTGTTATGATCAAATACCCTAATTCTTATTGTAATTCTGCTATTTTATGTTTTATATCATAAATGAGACTATGTATAGAATCAAGAGTATAGTATGTATCAGACAATACAGCTAGAATTAGAAGAGCTGATTACTATTAGACTGCATGGGACTTCAGAGATTTTAAATCTAAATTCCTCATCTGAGAGCTGAGTCAATCAAGCCCCAAAGGTCAAATGACTTGCCCATGATTTTAGGAGAGTGATGCATCAGAATCAAATTCCTGTGCCTCTTGCCTCACATTTTTCAGATAGAACTCCCCTTGGAGCTTTCATGTAATTAAATCATATGGACTTATATGAACAAATCAAAGAAGTAATTTACCATTTAGCCATAAGATTATCATAAATACACACTTAAGTGTTTAAAAAATTAATAATATTCTGCCAAATAAATTCTAAGGAAATTTAAGCAACTAACATAACTTTTGTGTTCCGGCTGTCTCATGAACGTCTAAATTCTTATTGAGACAATGACATGGCAAGCCGCCAAGTTAAATATTTATGGCAAAAGGCCATTTACTCATAATGTTAATTGCAGTGGTCCCTTGGTATCCCTGGGGGATTGGTTCCAAGACTGCCCTTTAGATACCCAAATCCAAGGATGTGTAAGTCCCTTACATAAATGGTATACTGTTTGCATATAACCTATGCACATCCTTCTGTGTATTTTAAACCTTCTCTAGAGTACTCACAATACGTAACACATACAATATAAATGGTTTTTATAGTGTATGGCTTAGAGAACAGTAGCATGAAAAAAGTCTGTATGTGTTCAATACAGAAGGAA
Source organism: Galagoides demidoff (assembly GCA_963574575.1). Taxonomy (NCBI): domain Eukaryota; kingdom Metazoa; phylum Chordata; class Mammalia; order Primates; family Galagidae; genus Galagoides; species Galagoides demidoff. Next base: position 17,000 of record CAUYQV010175357.1, read on the forward strand.
CTATTAAATTTTTCCTATGAATATTTTAAATCCACAGATTGTATCCATGAATACAAAGGCCAACTGTACTTATTTCCTGTACCCTTTTAATACACTTTATATTTTCTGGGTTGGTCTTCATCAATACCACCTTAATGTATGACATAATGAGATTATCAGGTTAGCTAGCTTTAACTATAACACAGTAAGAAGGAAAGACCCCTAGGATAGTGCCCTGGTCAGCCATTAGCTGAGCTGTTTGAATTCTGGGAAATACACCTAAAAGGAGAATTTGGGCCCACCAAATAAAAGTCAATCTCACATGAGCTCCCCATTTGAGATCAGTGACAAAAAATATATTGGCATTCTTCAATGAAAAAGTGAAGGAAGATTCTTACCAAGTCCTTTAGTTAGTGAGACCATCTCAGTGCAGAATGACAATAAAATTCATAATTTGCTCAGGGACAGTTCTCATTGCTAAGTGATAACAGCACTTTCTGAGCTGCCATTTGTCAATATCACAGGCTTTTGTAATTTAGCTAAGCAATAAAGGGTTTCCTTCTCAAGAAAGGTAGAAGTCCCCTGAGACCTAGATTATAACTTCATCTGGCTGACTCACCCATTCTTTTTTTCTTTTTTTTTAATTTTTGGCCAGGGTTGGGTTTGAACCCACCATCTCCACCATATGGAACCAGCGCCCTACTCCTTTGACCCACAGGTGCTGCCCAGCCTCATCCATTCTTATAGATACCAGAGCAAGCCAATTCCAACTGCCCTTATCTTCTGGCCCTGAAAAAGGGGAAGAGACCAGCAGAAATCAGAATCAGCTAATCTTGGTTGATGGCTGTAACTAAAACAGATCTCAGCTTTCCAAAGAGGCTAAGCATTCTAGGGTTGACCATGTTATTTTATTTTTATTTTATTTATTTTATTTATTTTGAGACAGTCTCAGTATGTTGCCCTTGGTAGAGTGCCATGGCGTCACAGCTCACAGCAACCTCCAACTCTTGGGCTTAAGCAATTCTCTTCCCTCAGTCTTCCAAGTGGATGAGACTACAGGCACCTGCCACAATGCCCGGCTATCTTTTGTTGCAGTTGTCATTGTTTGGCTGGCCCGGGCCAGGTTCCAACCCGCCAGCCTCAGTGTATGTGGCTGATGCCATAAACACTGTGCTACGGGTACTGAGCCCATGTTATTATTTGAAAATCTCCCCTGTACAGAGCAAATATTAAATATCAAAAGAGGTTGACACCTTTTGACACTAATTAGAAAAGTACTCATTCTTCTCAATAGTGCCCAACTTTAGTTTTGTATTTTAAACACCCCTCAATGAAAAAGATGACTTGCTTTTTACCTCCATTTAAGAAATGTCAGATCTGCTTAATTCTTCTACATACTATAACACTTTCATTCACCTTAATCTGGAGAACCTTTCAGTGTCAGCATCTTCTATGTATCAGATACTCTTCTAGATACTGTCAACATAAAGGTAAATAGAATACGTTAGCCCGTAGGAAAGTACCGGCTAGATGAGGTGCAGCTCTTCATGGCACTGACTTCAGTGCAGTGAATGAATGACTTCAGCAGGCAAGGTAAGTTCTTTCAAGCTGAATGTCAGTGATGTTCATTACTAAGTGAGAATACAATTAGAAACACTTGCTACTGATAGTGCGAACATGTTCTTCTGCTGTACGATGTCCTTTTAGCATATTTGAATTTCCCAAGGGGGAGAATTTCCCAAGCCTCTTCAAAAGCTTTAAATCTCTGCTGCATCTGGATAACCTTCAGCAAATACACTGACTTTATTTTCTTTAGCATTTATACCATCTTCAAACAAAATCTATCACTATTTGCATGCATTCAATGCTGACAAGTTAAAAACCCAGAAAAGGGGCTCGTTCAGAAAAAGAAAAGTCATAGTTCAGAAAATTCATGTTCCCTTCTCTCTCAGGTTAGGCTGAATCTTGAAAATGAGCATCTTCAATCAATTAATGAAAGATTTACATTTTGGTGCTATTCTGTGACTGAGGTGGGCCAGCAAGGGAAGGAGTAATGTCCTTTGCTCCAGTTGTGGAATTCTCTCTGAGATGATAGTACTGTGAGATATAGAGTGTAGGACAAATGCTTCGGTCTTTAATTAGGATTCAGAATGCCCAGTAAACTTTATTTGGTGACTGGATAGATTAGTTTAAGTGTGTTGGTACCCCAAATGATTTCATGATAGCCAAGAAAAAGGAATACATGTGTATTTCTTTTTCTGAACCACTACTAAACCTCTAAAATATCATACAGAGATTTATATATAATCAGTAGTTGTGGAAAAGCACATATTAAACATAAATAATTCAATAAAAATTTCTCTGTGAAGACTAAGCCATAAGTGACTGGAGCAGGAGAGGAAAGAGAGGAGGAATGCTTTCTGACTTCATTGTGTATAAATTGTTAAGTCATACACAAAATTTTCTCTGCGCCCAGATTATGTAATTTATTGGGAGTGTGCGTGCTTCTCTGTTCAGCAACACTGATAATGACACTAATAGTTTAATTACAACTTGCTGCTCAAGGAGATAAACAAGGCTGTTTGCTTCTTCAACTAGGGGTTACAATTACTTTTAAACACCAGGGAAAGGCACATCTGCGAGTAGATCTTACTTTGTTAGGAAAGCGACCAGAAACCAGCTGGAAAACAAACAAAGCTCCAGGAGTGAGCAGTCGGTGCAAAATTAGAGCAAAACTGCCTGAGTGGAGCAGTGGAGCAGGAGGTGTGAGGCATAGTAAACAGGCGGCACATGTGGGGGGAGGGAATAGAAAAGTGTCTGGAGGCCACATCTTCCACATTTCCCCTGGGGTTCCATCACAGAGAAGGGATGGCACCAGTCCCTCCTCCGTTCACCTTACAGTGGCGTTTCTTTTTCACTGTCCGTCACTTCAGCACCACAGGAGGAGGACAGCTCCCTGGCTTCAATACCCAGCCCATTGCCACTGCCCTTGCTCCTTTAACATCCTCTCCTCAGAACTTCTCTTTCTTTTTGGTGTCTTTCTTTCCACTGGGCATTTACAGGTATTTAAAGGGACATATAGAAAGGATGGCTGTCTGTCTGTCTGGCTTGTTTCCAGATGAAAGGGAGACAAATCCTGCCTGAGCCAATCTTTTAATTGGACTCCAGAGCAATTTCACCAGAATAAAAGATTGCAAGTCACGGGGCCTAATCTGGTGGCAAAGTGGCTGTGTGTAATTGAGTAGGAGCTGAAACTTGAAACTCCTTCTCAGGGCTTTATTTTGCTGTCTTGTTATAAATGCACTGGTATGACGTACACTACCTTTACTATAGAGTCAAATTTGTTAGCGAAGGAGTCAATAGTATAATTCCTAATATCACTGAGTTGGGAAGACAATTTTGTCCCTGAAAGAAACTCTTCTCATTCCTTTACAAAACCTCTAACAACTACATGTCAAAGCTGGAACATACAGGTAGGGGATTCACAATTCCAAAGTGAGCGCCATTGACTATTCCAGCAAGCAGCCACAACTGCCAAAACTTTCTCAGTAAAGTTTTTGTCCACAACCAAAAACCAAAGGCAAACATTCAAGAAGTGACAGGATACCTATTATTTAAAAAAAAAAAAGTCACCACGGCAGGAACATTACACTCCAAGACATCCGGCTGCTGTTACATTCAGTCACCCTTCCTCCAACCATAAAGATATGGTTACTTAGCCACCAGGTCTTGTGTCTCTGGGCTGAGTTTTCTCTCTTGCTCCAACTTCTCAACAGGGCATAAAAGATCCATCAAATACCCATCACTTGAAGATTCTCTTTGCTCCAACACATGCACACGCATACAACACACAACACTTCATTTGATTCAGTCTTGTTTTCAAGGGATTAAGTTCCTAAAGAAAAAGGTATTGCCTGCTTTTTAAACTTTATTTTGAAAGAGAGTTTTCAGGCTCATGCACTCACTCTTTATGCTTGGGAGGTGCTAGAATAGAAAGAGACCCTGGGGAGGAAGAGACACGAGCTAAGGTTGAGACTCAGGCATCATTCAGAAAAGGCAGCTCGAAGAAGTTCGTGAACTTCCTCTCAGTGGTAGTGAGCCCCGGGTGGTAAGATACGGAGGGGGAGGGGTGAGTCTGGAGACTCTGGGATTTTTTGGTTTGAAGAAGTTTTGACTGAATCCCTCAGTCCTCTTTCTGGTCCTCTCTTCCTTCATCCTTCCTTCCTTCTTTCCTCATTCCCTCTCTCCTTCTTTCCCTCCCTCCCCTACCTCAATTACCCTTTTTTCCTTACTTCTCCCTGGGCCACTTGGGGCTCCAGTTGCAGCGACAGCATCCAATCAGCACACGTGTGTCTTGTAGACCACGTTATTCTGAGCACTACCACCGGCGCTTTCCAACTGCTGGGTGCCAAGAAGCGGTTCTGCTCCCGGCACTCAGCCCCGCCCCCCTCCTCGCTCCGACCCTGCCGAGGACGCCGAATCCAGCCGTCAACGTCCCCAGAGTCTGAATGTCACCAACAAGTTCCACCCTGTAGTAGCCTGGCCGGCAACCCGCACCCGCGGAGCCTCGCCCGCCCCTCCGCCCGCAGCCCGCGCACCGCACGCCGCCCGGGCCCCGGCTGTCCCCGGGACCGTGGTTGTCACCGCAGCACTTTCACCGGGGAAGCCCGAGGGTGACCCCCGGGCTGCTGCAGGGCTCCACGCACTGCCCTCCCCCACCTGCATCGCTCTCTCCCTCCCTCGCGCGCGCACACACGCGCCCTCCTCGCACAGGCGACACAAAGAGCGAGCGAGCGAGCCGGGCGGGGGGCAGCGGGTGGGGGCGGCGCCGGGAGGGGCCGGGCCGGGGCCGGGGCGCGGGGCGGGCGGCGCGGGAGGCGGCCGAGGGGCGTCCTTACCTGCCCCGAGGTTGAAGGAGATTCGGGCCTCCGCCAGGTACGGCGTGTCGCTCTTGGAGCGGACTCTTCTGATGGGCCGCCGGTCTATATCGTCCTCCGAAGATGCCGCCATTAATGTGGGAGGCAGGAGCAGGGTCGCCCGGCGAGCTGAGAGGGAGAAGGAGACGCGGAGAGAGGGAGAGAGGCGGAAAAGGGGAGGAGGGGAGAGGAAGAGGCTCGCACACAGGGAGGGGGGAGGGGAAGGGGGATGGGAAGGAAGGGAAGGGTGGGGAGGGAGGGGGAAAAGAGAGGGAAAAAGGAAAAAAGGAGGGAGAAAGAGAGAGAGAGGGAGAAGGAAAGAAAGAGAGCAAAGGGGAGAAAAGGGTGAAGGGAGAGAAAGAAAATCCGTTAAGGATTTGTGGACTGGAGCAGAGACCAGGCCCTCCCTGGCTTGTTCTCCGGGCTCCCCCTAACTCCTCTGGCACCCCCAGGGCCAGGAGGGTCAGTGCTCCTGGCTGACACCCACCCCCCACCTGCAGCCCCAGTTTCCAGCGTTGGCACAGATAGGCTCCTGCGAAAGGAGAGATTCCCAAGCAAAGATGCCCAGTCAGCACTGTGCCCTCTCCCGCCAAACGCACTTACTCTGCTCTTCCAAGTGCACGCCACTACTCTCCCCCACCCGCGGGATCCTCTAGTCTGAGCACGCCGGCCTGCCATCCCAGCTCTGGCAATCCCTGGGGTGTGAGCCGTGGTCTACTGGTCATCCCTGAGGGCATTGTGGCCAGCTTATAACCCTCTGCTGCCTTGCTCCCAGTCAGGAGCTCAAATAAAGATAAAAACATCTGAAATGCTCAGAAGCTCTATTATCTGTCCCTTAGGACTGAGAGGTGGGATGGAGGAAAAGTGTATACAAGTTGGAGCTGATCTTTTGAAGGCAGACTAGGCATATTCACACAGAGCTGAGTGGCCCTCTTTTATAAGCACTAACTTGTAAGATGTGCTTATCTCTACATAAATGCCCATTCGTTTGAACCTTCAGCTTTCTCTGTATTTGGTCACTCATAGCACAAAGGATAGAGTTTGGCTTCCACAAGGCAGCACCGCTGTTTGCAGAGGTGAGTGATCAAGAGGATTTTACATTTCTTTGAGCATCTGCACTGCCACCTGCACCCCTCCCTCTAACACAGCAGAAGAACCTAGAAAGGTTTCTAGGCTATGAATCACCCAGTTCAATGCTCCTACTGAACCTATTGATGGGCTAAACTCTTTTATGTTTGTCTTTCTGCAGCTGTAGTCACTTAGTCTTTTTTGTGGCCTAATGTTGCCACTCTTCTAGTAAGTGCCCACCTGGAGAACACAGATAAATCTTACCTTCTTTCCCTCCCTGCTACAAAGGATATCTCGGTGTGGAGTCAAGCCCTTCAGTCTTAGAGGAAGTACTCTGGGCAAGGCTTCCCCTCCACTTCAGCTGTTGGTGCTAACTTTCAACTCTCAACTTGCATTCTCTCACCCTGGAATCTTCTCTCTACTTTGGTCTCTTACCTTCACACATCCATGGTAATGCTTCATATTAGAAAAAAAATGTATCTGCCATTGGCCTTGCTGCTGCTTCTTTACTACTCCAAACTGTTTCCTTTCCATTCTGTTTATCATTCCCTGGGAACTCTTGGCACATCAGGCTCAAATTTTTCACTCCCAATCCTTTTCTTTTATCCCTGTCTGGTATCCAACCTCAACACTCTGTTATGGTAAAGGTCATCAACATCCTTCTAACAATGAAATCCAATTCTTTCCTGGCTTCTCTGAAATGCTTAGTAATCTCTCCTTGAAATATTCCCATCCTTTGACCTGCCTGGATTAGACTATGCTTCTAATTGCCAGCCAGACCTCTGTGTGCTAATTTGAGACTGCTTATCCTAGCATTCAGGGCCCTCCGCAACCTGACTTCCACCTGTCTTTCCATCTTTACAACCCACTCTTTACCTCTCATCACCCCATTGAGTCTGGCCCATTTCTGCATCTGCCCTTTTGCTTATGTGGCACGCCACACATTTCTTTGCTATAAGCATTCCATGTTCTCTCTCAGAAAATGTGAAGTAATTAGTTCACCAGCTTATGGCATAGACCCAGCATATAGTAAATACTGAATAGATGTCTTTTAATAAAGGAAGAAGAGGAGGAAGGAGAGAGGGAGGAAGAAGAGAAGAGAGGAAAAGGGGTGAACAAGGGTTCGTGACCAAATCCATGGCCACCTGACTTCAAATTCTGTGCTCTTAGCTACTATATTGATTTGCTAATATACATATTTGGTTCACTAGCTACCTTGAAAATTCACTTTCCTATGACATATGCCTAATTATGACCCATTTAAACCAAATTATGCTTAAACATTGTTTAAAGAGGGATACCTTCTGTTCCAAGAGGCACAACAAGGTCCTTTGGTTCATCGAATGAAACTTAATTATGTTTAGATGACTAAGGCTATAAACCAATATTATGATGACAATGTTTAGATTCAGGTTCTTAAGGCAGTACAAAAAGTAAGGAAATACACAATTCTAAATATCATACAAACTGTACCTGCTTTGAATTAATGCAGCCTATTTGATTGTTTGGAATGGTTGGGATTCCCCCACCCCTTGTATTTTCATTCATTAGCCATGTCTCTAGAAAAATGGTAAAGTCAAGTGGAGGAACACTTTGCCTTAGCTTTCCCAGTGTTTCTTTGATTTTACATAATAATGGTTCTTGAGATAGAGAAGTACATCTTTGAATTTGTGTTTCTTATTCATTTAACATTTTAGAGGATTAGGAACTTAATGTTGCTACCACTTTAGGTTTATCCCTCTTCAAAGAGGCTTAAATGCACTTTTATATTATTTCATTACAGACTATAACAAAAATAATTCCAGATCGATACGCTTTTTTGACAAAAAATAGCCATGAAAGTACCATATCTATCTTCATGTTCTTGAAGTCTTTAATCACCTGTTCATTTCCAATTATTATCTTCATTTCTTGGCTTTCTTAACTTACTTTCATCTTCTTTAATTTTCATCTGATTTTTCCTATTCTCCTTTCACTTTGCCTCTTATTTCCCATGTGTTTCTTTAGTTCTTTCTAACAATTCCTTTACAGAGTAGATCCTTTTCCCATGTATTCCCTCCCCCACCTTATTCTTCATAGTATAAGAAAGACTCATTGAACACTAAGAAGAATAGTATAAGAAAATGACCTATTGGAAAAGTGGACTTATTCCAATATTTCCACATTCTTTATTCTCTGGAATTCCTTTCATATTCATGACCTCTTATCATAAAATATCTGATTGTGTGGCATTAGTGGAAGAGCCCTAGAGGTGGGAATCAGGGATGATGGGCATTGTTCCCAATAGTCCCACTATCCCACCAAGTGAAGAGGGATAAACCTAAAGTTATAATAACATTAAGTTCCTAATGCTCTAAAATGTTAATACAATGGGTCGGGGAATCCCAACCATTCCAAACAATCAAATAGGCTGCATTAATATAAAGCAGATGCAGTTTATATGATACTTAGAATTGCGTATTTCCTTACTTTTTGTACTGCCTTAAGAACCTGAATCTAAATATTGTCATCATAATATTTGCAAGGCACTCTACCCTTGTGAGTCTCTGTCACTTCAGCTATAAAAATGCAGAAGTTGAATAAAATGACCTTAACGGCTCTGCCTACCTCCAAAACTCTATAAGTTTCTACAGCTATTTTTGTATCTCTACTCCTTTCCTTAAATATCCATGCCATATTTGTCTCTTATTTTAACAAAATACATTATTTCTTTGATTTGTACCTAATCATAATTAGGAAACCACATGGTATCCAGATTTCTATGGTGATTTCAGATTTTTCCAGTCTACTTTATATAACTTTGTATCCTTTAGAATCTACTTGTTCTTCTCATGCTGTTTCCATCGTGTGGTAACATATACATTATTGTTTGTATGTTTGCTTGTGTAGGTGTATGTATAGGAAGGAATGAATTCAAGTGTGACCTCAGCAACTTCTAATTATAGTTCTTTTTTTTTTCTTTCCATGATTGCTTTTTTAAAAATATGACTGCTGGTTTAGGAAATTATTTTCTTTTCTAAATCCAGTCAATATTTTAATACTATGGACCCTTTTATACATATTATATCCAGAGCTAGAGCCAGAGTAGGAGAAATGGCCCCATAAGGAGCTCAAAGCAAAACTTTATACACCCATCACTGCTATGGAAGAGGATGGAGGTGGGAAAAAGAGGAAGAAAGAAAGATAATATTCCATCCTCAGTAGGAAACTTCTTTGGTGAGTAAAGTTTATCCTTTAAAAATATTGCTTATAGTGTCTTTCTAGGACACTCCTACATCAAAATCATGTGAAATGCTTGTTACAATAAAATGTCCGTTTTTGAGGCTCCCAATTTGAACCTGTTATGTCAGAATTTGAGAGGATGAGAGTTGTATGCCGAGATTTTCAAAATATTCTTATTATGTTAACTCTTACCATTTCTATTTAGCATTATAGTTGACGTCTTGGCCAGGGCAATAAAACAAATAAAAGAAATTTTAAAAGATATGACTAGAAAGCAAGAATGAAATTATTAATAGTCGTCTATATTATGATTGTTTACATACAGGATCCATAGGGATCCACAGGCTTAGAAATAGTAAGTGATTTTCACAAGATTGCTGGGTATAACGTTAGTATAAAATACTAATTTTATTTCTGTGTACTGGCAAAATTAGAAAGTGAAATTTTTGAACTTCCATTGACAATAGCATCAAAACTATCAGTTATCTATGAATAAATTTAATAAAATAATAGTAAGATCTCTACATGAAAATGGAGAACATTGCTTAAAGAAATTAAAAATACACAAATAAATGGAAAATAGGGTAAATACACCATGATCATGCTTGTGGATGGAAAGACATGACATTGATAAGGCATCAGTTTCTTCAAATTGCCTTGCAGATTTGATGCAATTGCAGTCAAAATCTCAGTTTTCTTTCTTTCTAGTTCTTTTCTTTATTTTTTGGAATTTGACAAGCTGATTCTAAAATGTATATGAAAATGCAAAGGGATAAGACTAGCCAGAACCATCTTAACAAAGAATAAAATCAGAGGATTTACAGCAGAAGATATCAAGACATATTATAAAGATATAGAATATAATAAAGCAAGATATATAATGAAAGAGAGGAAAGAATTAAAAAATAGTCCTGTATGTGAACACTAGTAACTTGACCATAAGAATAATCCCACTGCAATATTGTGGGGGGGAGAGAATGGACTTCCGAGTAAACGCACTTAGTCCTATCTGTCTAAATGGTGGAAGGAAATCAATCTTGATCCCTGCGTTACACAAAATTCAATTCCAAATGGACCATGGACTTAATTACAAAAGGTAAACAAAGTTTCTATGTGAAAAACTTTTTCATGGTAGAATATTTTTATAACCTTGGCAAAGATTTTTAAGCAGGACATAAAAAGTACTGACCATAAAAGAATGTGCACGTATTGATGCCATTAAAATGAAGAACTTCTGTTCACCACAAGATAACCATTAAAAAGTAACATATCAAAATATATGGGATGCAGCTAAAACAGTGCTGGTAGGAACATTTATAGCAGTAAATGCTTACCGATGTATATGAAAAGAAAGATTTCAAATAAATAATCTAAGTTCCTATCTTAGCAAATTAGAAAAAGAAGAGAAAGATAAATCCAAAGTGGAAAAAAAAAAGAAATTGATAAAGATAAAGGAAGTCATTGAAATTTAAAAAATAACAGAAAAATAAATGAAACAAAGAAACCATTCTTCAAAAAAATCTGTAAGATCTATTATGTGCTAGTAAGACTAATAAAGATAGAAGAAAGATCAATATTAGGAATCAAATAGGGGTCATCACTGTAGATCTTAAAACCACTGAAAAGGTAAGAAAGTACACAAACATCTTTCAGCTCATACATTCACTAACTTGCACTGTATTTACTAGTCACCACTAGAAAAGTAGAAAAGCAAGCTGCAGACTGGAAGAAGATAATTTCAACACAATTTGACAAATGATCGTAACCAGAATATACAAAGAACTCATTAAACAATAATGAAAAGACAGAAAACTCAACTCAATTTTATAAAATAGTAGACCAAAGACTTGAACAGAAGTCATCCAGATATCCAAATAATCAAATGAAAAGATGCTCAGTATCATTACTGATGGGTAAACAAATTAATAAAAAAAATCAGTGAGATATCATTACACATCCACCAACCTGGCTAAAATTTGAAAGCCTTTCAATGCCAAGTATTGGTGAAAACATGGAAGAATGGGAGCATCGTCACCTTGCTGGTGTGAACATAAACTTGTAAAATCACTTTGGAAAACATTGTGTATGTTTACATACATACAGGTAAACATACGTACATATACCCTGTGATAGGGGCCAGCATATCTATAGTAGATTTATTCATAGTGGTCCCAAACTCAGAACAATTCAGATGGCTATCTATGGGAAAATAGTGAAAATAATTATAATATCTCCACATAGTATCACTACATAAAAATGCATGGATAAATCTCACAGATATAATATTGATAAAAGAAGTTAGATTTAGAAGAGTATATATTGTATGGTTTCATTTATATGACGTTCAGGAGCAAAGAAGGCTAGTATATCATGATAGGAGGTTGATGAGAAGGGTATTTTCTTCCCAGGGGAACCCAAACAAATCTTCTGGGATGTAGAAAACATTCTCTCTGATTTGGGTGGTGTCTGTGCATTTTACAAAAAGTGATCACTTTTGTAAAAGTTCATCAAGTTACATATTTTATATTTGTGTCTGTCACTCTACATATATTATATACCACTGAAAATTAATTTAGAAAAAGCTTCCGGCTTAGGGGTGGTGCCTGTGGCTCAAAGGGGTAGGGCGCCAGCCCCATATGCCAGAGGTGGCAGGTTCAAACCTAGCCCTGGCCAAAAAACTGAAAAAAAAAAAAAAAAAGCTCCCAGCTTATTAAAATACATACAACAGTTTGAGAATTACTGCCTTTAAGATAAGTACGGAATATTTATAAAACCACACTATTCATGAAAATTAAATTAATTAAAATAATGTATTAATTAATGATGTGGTCTGTCTCTATATCAACATTCCAGTATTTCAACATTTTGTAGTTTTTTTTTTGTTTTTTGTTTTTTTTAAGCATTGATGGTTCAGTGGTAGAATTCTTGCCTGCCAAAATTCTGTATTTTTTATGATGTTTCTCACCATTATTTTTAGGCTGTCATCATATCTATTTCTGATAACCATGATCTTTTAAACATTCTGCTGACGGCATTCTGAGCTGCATCAAAAACAACAGAACAACAGATAACTGGATTGGAAGTGTATGTAAAGAATAAGGGGAGAATGATGACAGTGGGCTGCTTATTCTGCCCAGTTAAGCGTTGTTCTGCCCTGATAGAGCAGCATTCCCCAGAGGGAAAGGAGAGGTTATAAGAACACAGCAGTCAGCTTGAAGGGGCTTACATTGGTCACATCAGGACAATTTGAACACAAAAAAGAATAAAGTTCACTAGTGAATAATCAACCATTAAAAAAGATATTCGTGAATCCTTAAAATAAGTGGACAAATAGATAAAAACTGGTTTTAAAATAGATACATATATTCAGGAAAGGGGAGGGCTCTTGCTTACAGTAGAACAGCAAGAGCTGACTCATCACAGGGAAGGAAGTGCTGGAAGTTGGAAAATTCCTTGTTTTGTAACCATCCTAGTAAAGGTTAAGCAAGGAGTAATAATGAATGCTAAATCAAGGGGGAAATGTTGATAATGAGCAGGACATTTTTTTGGTCTTAAAGTCCCTGTCTGGCCCTCTTACTGGTTTCAAAATAGGAGCTGAACAGCCCCTTGACTTGGTGATCAAAGTTATTATCAAAGTCATCAATGAAGGACAGATAGACATTGGGTGACTCCACATGTGATAACCAGAGAAACACCTAACATCACCTTTGGGTGTTCCAGCCAAGAAGGCATTAAGCTGAGTCTAATCATTTAAAAAAATATACATTGTGGGCAGCACCTGTGGCTCAAAGGAATAGGGCTCCAACCCCATATGCCGGACGTGGTGGGTTCAAACCCAGCCCTGGCCAAAAACTGCAGAAAAAGAAAACCCAAATTCTCAGACAACCCCCAAATTAGGATTGGTATATTAAAAGGGTAAAAGGAACTGTGTTTTCCACAGATGCCAATTTGACAAATGTCAAAGAAAAATTAAAAGGTGTTGAAAATTTCCAGATTAAAGAAGGCAAAGAGACCTGACCCTAGATTAGACTGTGTACTGGGCTTTAACTTCAGTTACAGAACTGGCCCTACCTTGGATCCTGTCCTGTAGGGAAAAAGCACTCTAAAGAACACTGTTGCATCAACTGGCAAAACTGAAATACAGAGAGCAGATTATTTTAAAGTAGCAAATGTTAAATTTACTGCAGTTGATAGATGTGCTGTGCTTGTGGAAGAGACTATAACTATTCTTGAGAAATGCACACTGAGGTTTTAGGAATAAAGGGTCATGATGGTTCAGAAAAAAATTATATATGTGCATTTATAAAATCATATACAAAATCACATATATATAAATACACAAACACACAAACACACATACATAGATATATATTCCCTCCTTCCTCTCTTTATGTAAATGTCTATATAAATATATAATATCTCCTCCCTCTCTATGTACACACAGTAAGTCGTGTGGCACCTAATGACATTTTAGTCAACCAAGGACAGTATATAGTGGTCCCATAAAATTACAATTCCATATTTTTACTGCACCTTTATGTTTAAATACATTTATATACAAAAATACAGGAGGACTTCAATAAGCAGAGCACCTAAGGGACTGTGACAAACTGGTCAACATACAGAGGTGGTCACCATAAAGAACTAGGCCTACTGTACTGATATGTACATGTGGTGCATGTCTGGCCTGTGAAAATTAGGTTAAGGAGGTGGTCAGTGTGGGGAGGTGGCTGACTATGGAGGTTCTATTGCACTTATCATTGCGTTACAACTGCCTACAGTATCAGGACAGTAACATGCTGTACTGATTTGTAACCCAGGAAGCCACATCCCATAGCCTAGGTGTGGAATAGGCTATACCATCTATTGAATAAGTACATTATATGATGTTCA
>CAUYQV010175359.1:0-21298 GCA_963574575.1 Galagoides demidoff
TTTTTTTTTTTTTTGAGACAGAGCCTCAAGCTGTCCCCCTGGGTAGAGTGCCATGGCATTACAGCTCACAGCAACCTCCAACTCCTGGGCTCAAGCGAGTCTCCTGCCTCAGCCTCCCAAGTAGCTGGGACCACAGGCACCTGCCACAATGCCCGGCTATTTTTTGGTTGCAGCCGTCATTGTTGTTTGGCGGGCCCGGGCTGGATTCGAACCCGCCACCTTAGGTGTATGTGGCTGGCGCCTTAGCCAATTGAGCTACAGGCGGCGAGTCTGCCACTGAAGATTTTTCTCCAGCTCCCATTCTCTACCTACCCTTTAAAAATAGGAATTACTCAAGGTTCTGTTCTCAGTCCACTTTTCCTCTCGCCCCTAACAAATATATGTAATCTTTTACATTTGCATTCTCTCTCTGGCCCTAAACTACAGTCTCTCATTAGCATCTGCTCTCTGGCTATCTCTACTTAAGTTTCATATCAACACCACAAAACCAATGTTCAAAACTGAATTTATTCTCTACCTTTTCAAATGTTCTTCAACTTCCACTTTGTTTTCCTATCACTGGCTCCATAATCCTCTCAGGAACCTCTGTCACTTCTGACTCTTCTGTCCCTTCTCTTGTCCCAACAATTTCTACTTTGAAATCTCACCTGCCACTACACCTCCCTTTACAGGTGCACTGCCTGTCTACTCTATAGTGACTGGAGAGTCAGGTCACAGTGCAGCCCATCTGTCACCACACTAAGACAATCCTACAATTCATGTTCAAAGTGACCTTCCTATCATCCTCCTTTTCAACTCATATTTCATCAGAGGATCCTCCAACTCCTGGGCTCAAGCAAGTCTCTTGCCTCAACCTCCCAAGTACCAAGTAGCTGGGACTACAGGTGCCCCCCCCCACACACACCACAATGCCCAGCCATTTTTGGTTGTAGCTGTCATTGTTGTTTGGCAGGCCTGGGCTGGAATTGAACCTGCCAGCTCTGGTGTATGTGGCTGGCACCTTAGCCACTTGAGCTACAGGCACCAAGCCAGGATTACCTTTAGACATGCATATTTTGAGAAGGCATCATAAGATGTGCATTAAAGGTCAACCCTCAGATTTATAGTGTTTATGGGAGATAAAACATGACAAAAAGTAATGAGATGAATTCATTACTGGCAAGCTCTTGGAATGCTTCAGGAAGCAGGTGATCTTTGAACACATCTTGGAATATTAAATAGAATTTGGAAGTAGATGTACCTGAATGAATTAGGAGAGGGCTTTCCACTGTCACAAAACAATCAAAGTATTGGTTCTCAGCCTTTTGGCTAAGATCATGTGTAGGAAGCAGGACTGATCCAGGCATGGGCAAAAAGTCCTCTGATTTCAGAGCATGTAATATATTGAATTATATTACGTACAACCTGAAGTAGGTATTTATTTAAAACACTTACAGATATTTTAAATAAAGGTTACCATGACACCTACAACCAAAAATGGCATTGTGGCAGGCACCTGTAGTATTAGCTACTTGGGAGGTTGAGGCAAGAGAATCACTCGTGCCCAGGAGTTGGAGGTTACTATGAGCTGTGATGTCACGGTACTCTACCCAGAGTGACAGCTTGAGGCTATGTCTAAAAAAATAAAATAAAATAAAATAAAGGTAATCCTAACATCATCCGGAATAAGGTCTCAGGCATGTACATTCCAAAGAATGTACCACAAGTAATTCCAAGATACATATAACTAGTAAACAACTAGTACAAATCAAATATGTCATAAGATGTACTAGTCCTGTCACAACTGAAATATAGAGATTCAAACACTTCCTGAATTCAACCATTCATTTATTCATTCATTTAGCTTTTAAACAAAAAATACTGAAAAGAGGCTCTCAGCCTGTAGCTCAAGTGGCTGGGGCACCAGCCATATACACTGGAGCTGGTGGATTCAAGTCCAGTCAGGTCCTGCCAAATAACAATGACAACTACAACCAAAAAAAAATAGCCGGGCCTTATGGCAGGTGCCTGTAGTCCTAGCTACTTGGGAGACTGAGGCAAGAGAATCCCTTAAACCTAAGAGTTTGAGGTTGCTGTGATCTATGACACCATGGCACTCTATCCAGGACAACAGCTTAAGACTCTGTCTCAAAAAAAAAAAAATAATAATAATACTGGGACGAGTCGGCTACTAAGCAGGATAGGCAGCAGTGGCAAAAACACCCAGCGGGTCAGATGAATGTCCTAGGCAAGCTGCATGTGGCCTGCGAGCCGTAGTTTGAGGACACTTGCTCTAGGAAGTAAGATTTATGAGCCCCACCCTGAACCTTGCAAGATTCTAACTGTATTTTGGTGAATTTGGAGGTGGAATATGAAAAGCGTTATTTGATGAATAAAACCATCCAGTCTAATAATTCACCCATCTGAAGCAGTTCTAGGAGGCATAAACAGAAGACTATTGGTATCAGTGGTCAGTGGCCTTACAAGAATCCCGTATTAGCTTGTCCACTCTGACAAATACACACCATCTCCTCTGCTGGGCACTTTGGCTGACAGACTATTTTCTGTCTGAGTCTCCTCTTCAGCTTTCTCTGTCTGTTCAGTTTTAGGTTCATCTTTCCTCTCAAACTTTGCTGCTTCCTGAGACTGATGGTCTGAAGGAGAACCTGGTCTAGCAGATGAGGCTGAGGTTTGGGGTATTTCCTCATTAGCTTCTGGAACATGAAAAAATTTTAAATGAACTTAGGAAAGTTTTGGTTTAACACGGAAATAAAGTAAAAGGGAAAAAGAAGCCTTACCAGCTCCTACTCTATCTGTTTTCTCTCCTTCTTTCTTATTTGTCTTATCTGGTTCTTTGGCCTCTTCATTATGGCTACCCTCGGAGTCAGAGCACTCCTCTCCTTCCTCCACAGGTCGGAAGTCCATCTCCTGCTCTTCTGGAATTGGTTCTTTCTGTACTTTCTGTAGTACAAATAGAACATAAAAGGTCAACAGCATATCTGGCTTTGGTGTGAGATCAGTGTCTGACATGATGTTTTAAAGCAAATTTCTTACTTTTAGAGAGAGGAATGCTCCAGATGAGTCAAATGTGCCCATTTCTTCTTCAGCATCCTCTAAGCACCATTCAGGCAAACTATCCCTGTCATCATCTATGCTCCCGCTGCCAGAGCGCACCCTTCGGTAACCCCGCTCATCATCTCGATCTCGAAAATCAAACTCAAACCTCCGACGTCGCTCCATGTGCTCCCGCCAGCCTGCAGAACGAGGGCCATCTGGGATGAGCAGGTGGACACAGGCTTAGAAAAGTTTTATGATAGTGTATGAAAAAGAAAAGCAGGGATAGGAAATAGAGGAGAAAACTACAACTGACAGCAAATTCAAATGGATCAACTTACCAAAGAGAAAATTAGGCAAATTAAATGAAGTTCAGAGCTCAGAGTACATATGTCATCATTAAGTGATAACAGTACTTAATTTAAGTACTGAACTATGCAACATACTTTTAGGCTTTAAAAGAAATTTAATCTTTAGGGTCTCTCATTGGTATCTGCTGCTCTCTTCCTGGTCTCCCAAGTTCTAGTTGTGCCTAACAGAGCATTAAGTTTTCCTGTTACTGCTGCTTAATATTAATAATAAAGATTGTTTTCAGAAAAAATTTTTTAAAAGACAAATTTAAAATAAAACACATTTAAAGGCTCAGCACCTATGGCTCCAGTGGCTAAGGTGCCAGCCACATACACCTGAGTTGTAAGGTTCTAATCCAGCCCGGGCCCGCCAAACAACAATGATCACTGCAACCAAAAAGCCGGGTGTTGTGGCAGGCACCTGTAGTCCCAGCTACCTGGGAAGAAGAGGCAGAAGAATCACTTGAGCCCAGGAGCTGGAGGTTACTGTGAGCTGTGATGCCACAGTACTCTACCCAGAGCAACAGCTTGAGGCTCTGTCTCAAAAAAAATACAAGAACAAAAACACACATTTAAAGGACCCTATTCAAAGTATGAACTTTTTAGCAGGGCTCCAAAGGTCCAGCTACTTGGGAGGCTGAGGCAGGAGAATCGCCTAACCCCAAGAGCTGGAGTCTGCTGTGAGCTTTGATGCCATAGCACTCTATAGAGGGTGACAAAGTGAGACTCTTATCTCTAAAAAAAAAAAAAAGAAGTATGAACTTTTAATAAATTTTAGGTATCCAACTAAAATGGTGATCAACCACTTATGTGGCCTACTCCTAGCCCAGCATATAGAACTTGGTGCCTGTCCATACAGAAGTTTATGCCTTCCCTTTGGTAGGTCTTAAAGTATTTCTTGTCTTCTCATGAAAATATTCTTTTTAAATAAGATCAGCCCTATGTCAATTCATAATAGTAAAGTCATCATGCCTACTTACTAGAGCCAAGTTTCAAATTTTTAATTCCCAACCAAAAAAAAAAAAAAAAAATCACAGAATTATAGCACTGATGGTTGGCTCACTATTTTAATTTTATAATTGAAGAAGTAAAATTCCAATAGCAGAACTTGAATCCAATTTCCCATCCTCTACTACCTCTGCTATTACATGCTTACTGTCATATTATTTTCTCATCTCTTAACTCTCCCTATGGCTGTTTTATTTCCATATAATACCCCTAGGAACATTCCTAAATCCACCCTAGCATACTATTCATTGCATCTGGTTTCCAACAGAAAAAGACTGCCTAAGAATAAAAGCTCCTACTTAAGGTATTTTCCTAAAAAATAAATGGTAACTCTTACAAATCAGCCAAATCTGAGTTTTAAAAAGCCTTAAAAACAAAGGCAGATTTTAATCTATTAGAATTGCCTATCCTTGATTGCTTTCTCTGAGGAAGATTTACAAAGCTAAATGTTCTTACTCTTGGGCCCCACTTTGCTCAAACTGGAAACCTAAAAATCAAACTAAAAATAAAAGGCCAAAATGTTAAGATGCCAAGTGTAGTTAGCATCTTATAAACCATTCACAAAAAGGTAAGAAAGCCAGACTACCACCCATTATAACAACAGCACACTGTTGACTACTTCATATGAAAACTAAGAAATTTTATACTTAGATCGTTTAAATGGAAGCCAAGAGCCATTACTAAAAAGGAGTCTTCATGATCAAATGTTGAATTCCAAAGTCCACCCCTACTATCGTTTCTGAACATTCTAAGCATACACTGTGATAGGAATCTACCCTTCTAGGCACATGTTTCTCTCTTACTAGTTTCCTAAGTTCAGCTCTCAGAATGGATGCTTCCCTGTCCTTAACGTCCTGATCTCTACACATACCCAGCAGGAAGCCCTGCTTTAATAAAACTACAATCCAGTTTGCTGCTGCCACCTTACTATTAATAAAAAATTATTTTTCTAGCTGGGCACCAGAGCTCAGTAGTTAGACCCTGGCCCTGCAAACCCAGGGCAGTGAGTTCAAACCTCACCTGGGCCTGATTAAGAAAGCAAAGAAAGAAAGAAAAACAGAGTCCTTCCAGCTTGAGCAAGAACAAGACCCTGTCTCTAAAAACAGTCAGGTGTTGTGGAGGGCGCCTGTAGTCCCAGCTACCTGGGAAGCTGAAGTAAGATGATCACTGTACCCAAGAAGAGTTTGAGGTTGTTGTGAGTTATGACACCACGGCACTCTACCAAGGGAGACCAAGCAAGACTGTCTCAAAAGAAAAAAAAAATTGTTTTCTTTTCTTTCTTATTTTGTGATGGGGTCTTGTTATGTTGCCCAGGATAATTTATAACTCCTGGGTTCCAATGATCCTCTAATCTCAGCCTCCAAAGTAGCTGTGATTACAGCTGTACTACTTATACACAACTCAATAAAATTTTATATATGAAACTAAATGTAGCAGGTAAGGCAAATCTATAGATTATTAAGGCTGTCCATTACTTTATAGACCTTGTATCTATGTAAAAGTTGGATACTACTTTCATCAAGATAAAATTAGTCAAAATAATTATTTTTAAAATTTTACTCAAATCCTAATAAAATATTAGTAATCTAACCTAAACAATAGTAATCTAAGAAATTTTAAGAGTTAACTTATAACAACTGATATAGTCAGAGTAAACTTTGTGCTAGGTTTAAAAATTACATGGCTCTCTAGTACCCAATATATACATGTAACAGAACTCATCCTGTACCCCCTAAATCTATTACAACAAAAGGAAGGGGCAGAGATGGTATTCTTTAAAAAAAAAACTCCATTTACATTTTTTTCAGACCCATATTATCTTTATGTCCTCCAAATCATCTTTAAAAAATGTGGATTTTAGCCATAGGTATGACTAAAAAAAATATGTTATACATACATATTTTGGAAGATTTACAAGTTGATGACAAAGCTGACATGAAAGTCAAATTTAGGGGGAAAGAATGATTTAGAAAAGATGAGAAAAAGGCAATATCTAACCAAATTCTAAGTTGTTGAGTGGGTGGTACTTTGTTTAGTGCCCTTTAATAAAATCAGCATTAGATATTTGAGCTCAGAAAACACTGTTTGTCTTCCCAAACATTCACCTTGTTTGTTTTTGACCAGCTGGAAGTTCTCATTTTGCTCAGCCCAGATCCTGTCCATTCTTCACTGAATGCTTGTTGTGACCATAGCCCACAAACCCTTCTGCTTACAGGCAAGCTCAGCACAAAATGCCGTGATGCCTTGAAGAGAACTATACCATTTGGTTGCCCAAGACACAGACTGATGAGAATTGCCTCAATCCTGTGATGTAAACAATGCCCACTAATGACAGAAAACTCACCCAAGAGGCAGTCAGGAAGAGCACAAATATAAAAGCACCATAACTCTACCCAAAGATTAATGGCACTATGTTTCTATCTACCTATACCTTCATAAAATACTTTGAATACTTGTTATTTTTTTTTTTGAATACTTGTTATTTTATCTACTCAGGTCTAGGCTAGTGATTTTGCTAATCACTTGACTTTAAAAAGTAAAAGCAGACAACATTAACTATAATTTCCTTTACTAAAGGTAAGCTTCCTTGGTACATGGTGGATAAAATACTGTTATGGGTATGAAGTTCACTGAACATGTCCACACTATTTGCTTCAGTTCTGTGTGACCCCATGGTTCAAACTATAGTTGCATCTGATTGTCATGGGGCATGGAATCAGCACCATGGTGGGGGTGAACTTTAACACAAAGTACCAGTGTCTTCAATTACCAGCATATCTAATGTACAAGAACACTTTAAAGCATTCTTAAGAAGAACTTTAAAAATGATTATTCACTTCTATTCTCTCTCCTTTTTTTAATGTTGGAGAGACAAAAAAAACAAACTTGTGATTATGTTTTTGACCTAGGTTTAAAGTTGATTCCTGAAATAAGAGTAGATCACATTTTCACAAGGAAAAAAAAATGAAAAAAAATAAATCCTTTCTTTTGTGGGAAAAACACCCATTTTCAGGGGTGGAGCATGTATTTCAAGTGTTTTATAAGTTTAAGGAATTCTAAAAAAAAGATTCAAATAATGGATTGTTCTCTCATTTTTGAAGTTGAGGGCATGTGCTTCCCACTACATTAATCTGTCCCCCCAAAATTAAGTGATTTCAATAAACTGAACAGATGTGTTGGAAAATTTTTATGTTGAAAATCTTTTATAGTACTGAGTATGATGGCATAAATAATATGACTCCTCTCTTGGGGGTGCCTGTGGCTCAGTGGGTAGGGTGCCGGCCCCATATACCAAGGGTGATGGGTTCACACCCAGCTCCAGCCAAACTGTAACAAAAGGTAGCCGGGCATTGTGGCCAGCAGCTGTAGTCCCAGCTACTCAGGAAGCTGAGGCAAGAGAATCACATAAGCCCAAGAGTTGGAGGTTGCTGTGACCTGTGACGCCACAGCACTCTACCGAGGGCAACAAAGTGAGCCTCTGTTAAAAATAAATAAATAAATATGACTCCTCTCTTTAACCAGTTTATCTTTTCCACTTTATTCCTAACTATTTCCATGAAACTATGCCTTATATCAGTCCCTTTGTGCCTTCTCTCAACAGACTTCTTACCAGGACTGTGAGGCCGCCACCGCTCTCCATCTCTTCTTGATCCAGCGAGTCGCCAGCCTCCATCTTCATCCTCTCCATTTTGTTCCTCTCTAAAGATACGCCAGTTTTCACTTTCTGACCGTATAAACTCATGCTTTCTCCCTACTGATGCTGGTCCACCTTCTTCAAAATTTGGTCTCCCTGTAAAGGAAAAAGTAAACATGTAAGTAAACATGTACAAAGATTCTGAAAACAAACTTTACAGCTCAAATGAAGCTTCCCTGCAAATATGTCTATATTAATGTTCAGGAAGTATGAATGAAGCAACTGTAAACATATATATATATATATATATATATATTATGTTCTTTTTTTTTTTTTTTTTTTTTGAGACAGGGCCTCAAGCTGTCCCCCTGGGTAGAGTGCCTTGGCATCAATGCTCACAACAACCTCCAACTCCTGGGCTCAAGGGAGTCTCCTGCCTCAGCCTCCCAAGTAGCTGGGATCACAGGTGTCCACCACAACGCCTGGCTATTTTTTGGTTGCAGCCGTTGTTGTTTGGCAGGCCCGGGCTGGATTCAAACTGGCCACCTTAGGTGTATGTAGCTGGCACCTTAGCCACTTGAGCCACAGGCACCGAGTCTGTATTACGTTCTTAAAGCTGAACGTTCATAGGCTGGGAAAATATTTTTTGAACAAAATAATTATGTGCATTACAAAAAATAAGCAGACAACAAAAAGTGAATCAATTTTCCTCCTACACAAAACTTCAGAATCTCCCTCCCCAGAAGTAACCATCATTAATAGTTTTTTACTAAGCCTTCCCAAACCCCCCAGGGGTATGCTTTTGTATATACGTATTATGTATGTGTGTACACACAGGGTGGCCATAAAGTTCATGTGCAATTTAAAACAGACAACTTTATGGCCACCCTGTATATAGCTCCATCATCCATACAAACACCACCCCTCCAAAAGTTACCTACATTGTTTTGAATTCTTGCTATTGTCATTTAACAATGTATCTTGCCAATCATTGCCATGCACTTTTTTTCAAACTTATACAGTATTTTTTATTATATGATATACTTTATTTCAAAAACCAACACTAATGATTCTACCTATAGGTTACATATACATTGCAACCTCTCTTTTATCCTAAAACAGACTGTAAATTCAAAAGTAGAGAGTGTGCATTATAATTTTTCATTTACTCTCATACCCAGTGCAGTACAGGAATACAACAAACTATGTTTGGACAGAATGCAAAGCTATGCCTAATTTATTATCTTAAGAGTTACATTAATGATCCAAGAAAGCCTGGTAAACTAAGTAACACAATTGGTACTTTAAAAGAAGATAATTCCAAATTGTACAAATTCTTCAGTCACCACTCCACATATCCTAACATGTAATTCATAATATCGACAAAATCTCACAAAAGTAGTTGAAAAGGCAAAACAACGTACACTGATAGAACTGTCAAAGTTACTTATTCTCTCAGTGACAAACTCAAACCTTTTCATTAAACCACACTAAAAATTGTGTGTGTGTTTGTGTGTTGTGGGGTATGGGGAGGATCCCCAGCATTGGCATCTGAAAATGAGGAAATTCTATAAGAAAAAAGAAAGTGAAAATGAGGAAATTCTGATTTCTGATCATCCTCCTACATTCCATTTTATAGATAATAAGATTCAACATCCTGTTTGCCCATACGGTTGTAAGGCTGTTAGAAGGGATCACTGTATTAAGGGATCTCGGGGTACCTGCTGTACAGCAAGCTACCTGCTTTCTTACTGCTGGCAGGCAGCTTCTGAGAGCCCCCAACAAAGCTGGTCTTCATGCTATTCTCTGCCTTTAAGTGTCGGCTAGACTGACTGACTCACTCCCAATGAACACATACAAGTTTGTTGACAATTTGTCCAAAGACAAAGTGTAAAAAGCCACTTCCAATGTTAAGTTTAAAAAGACTGGACACTCTCTCTCTGAAAACAGCCAGCTGCCATGTGATGAGACAACCCTTGTGGAGAAGCTCACCTGGCAAGAAATTGAGGCTCACCTCCAGAATCATGAGTGACTTTAGAAGCAGATCCAACCCCAGTTGAACCTTGAAATGACTGCAGAGCAGGCCAACACCTTAACGACTCAAAGACCTAGTCCAGACCCACCCAGCTAAGCTAAGCTGCTCCTAGATTCCTGGCCCTCAGATAATTAAATATATACTGTGCCTAGCCAACTAAGTTTTGGGGTAATCTGTTACAGTCATAGATGATAAACCATTTATCTGATTTAATCTTCATAATAATCCTCAGTATTATAAGTTATTTTTCCTATTTATGGCTGAAAACATTGAGCCTCAAAAAGATAACAGGAAAATTGTCTAAAATCCCAAACACTAAAAATGGCATAGACAGGATTCAAACCTTAATCTTCTGATTATTCAACAAATTTTTATAAGACACTGAGTGCCAAGTTCAAGGCCAGCCTGAGCAGGAGCAAGACCCCATCTCTACTAAAAACAGAAAAATTAGCCAGGCATTGTGGTGGGTGCCTCTAGTCCCAACTACTCAGGAGTCTAAGACAGGAGGATTGCTTGAACCCAGGAGTGAACTAGTCTGACACTATGGCATTCTAGCCTGGACAACAGAGGGAGACTCTGTCTCAAAAAAAAAAACCTTTTTATTTTATTGAAGTATAACACTCTTTAAAAAAAGTACACAAATGCACAATTCAGTGAGTTTTCTTAAAGCAAATATATCTAATAAAACTACCACATTAAATATATACATACACCATACACACATACATATGGAGCTTTCAAAAACTTCATGTGCCCTCCCAATTAGCCCTTCCCAAGACAAGCACTATATTGACAACTAGCCCTACTTTTTTTTTTTTTTTTACAGTTTTTGGCTAGGGTTGCTTTTGAACCCACCACTGCCTGTATATGGAGCCGGTGCCCTACTCCTTTGAGCCACAGGCGCCACCCAGCCTAAATGTTACTTTTGCTACTTTTTCACCTTTTTTTCTTATGTAAATGGAATAAATAATCATTTACATCTGGATTCTTTTGCTGAACATTATAGGAGATTCATTCACCTTGTTACAAAGAATAGTTTGGTTCTTTTGCATTGTTGAACAGATCTCGTATGAACAGACCACATCTATTACTCTTACTCTACTGCTGATGGACATTTAGGTTATTTCCAGTTTTTGCTATTATGAGTTGGGCTTCTATGAATATTTGTTTTGTTTTTTTGAGACAATCTTAAGCTGTTGCCCTAGATAGAGTGCCGTGGCATCATAGCTCACAGCAACCTCCAACTCTTGGGCTCAAGTGATCCTCTTCCTTCAGTTTATTTTTAGTAGAGTTGGGGGTCTCATTCTTGCTCATGAGCTCAAGCAATCCACCCATCTTGGCCTCCCACAGTGTTAGAATTACAAGCGTGAGCCACCACACCCAGCCTATGAATATTCTTGATTATGAATTTTGGTGGGTATATGCTTACAATTCTGTAGGGTATATACCTGAGAATGAAACTGATTTGTCACAGTATGGCCAACTTTTATAAGCACTACCAATTTTTCCCAAAGAATTGGTACTACTTTACCGTTTGTCTGTTTTACTCAAACCTCTAGCAAACATAAACACAAATGCTTCCTCTTCAGGCAAACACAATTAGAGACACAGGAGTAAAAAAAAAAAGAAAAACTCAGACACAGCACATGATCCCTAAGCCACAGTCCAGAGACACATGAGTGAACAAATGGCCTGGTTCATCACAATGAAATGGCTTCATATATCCCATCTGAAATTTATCATCACTACAACAGATAAGTCAAACACCATCATTTCTATTCCTCCTGTAAGAAAAGGGATACTGGCTCAGCACCTGTGGCTCAAGCAGCTAAGGTGCCAGCCATATACACCTGAGCTGGCAGGTTTAAATCCAGCCCAGGCCTGCCAAACAACGATGATGGCTGCAACCAAAAAATAGCCGGGCATTGCGGCAGGCACCTGTAGTCCCAGCTACTTGGGAGGCAGAGGCAGGAGAATTGCTTAAGCCCAGAAGTTGGAGGTTGCTGTGAGCTATGATGCCACAACACTCTACCCAGGGCAACAAAAAAAAGAAAAGAAAAGAAAAGGGATTAGTGTCCAGTGGTTAGGGTGCCAACCACATGTACTGGGGCTGCTGGGTTAGAACCCGGCCAGGGCCTGCTAAACAACAATGACAATAACAAAAAAATAGCTAGGCATTGTGGCAGGTACCTATAGTCCAACTACTTGGGAGGCTAAGGCAAGAGAATCACTTTTAAGCCCAAGAGTTTGAGTTGCTGTGATGCAGCACTTTTTCTAGGACAAACTCACAAACTTAACTATCCAGCCTTGTATATATATACATGCTGATATAATTTAAATTAAATGATAAATATTACATTCATTCATGGACAATTTAGAAGATGGTATCTAAAGTTCCTTTCATGGGGGCGGTGCCTGTGGCTCAAGGAGTAGGGCACTGGCCCCATATGCTGGCGGTGGTAGATTCAAACCTGGCCCTGGCCAAAAATAATAATAATAATGATAAAGTTCCTTTCACGTCTAAAAATCCCAGCATTCCATACTGACAAAAGGTAAAATGATCAAAGGACACCCATGTGGCCCTTCTCAGCATTCAAAATCAAAGTCTTCCGCCTTCTATAACCTCAGCACCATGACAAAGTTGAGTAACCAAATACTGTATTTTAGTTGAACTTTTTTTTTTTTTTTTTTTGAGACAGTGTCTCACTATGTCACCCTCAGTAGAGTGTCCTGGCATCACAGCTCACAGCAACCTCAAATTCTTGGGCTTAAGCGATTCTCTTGCCTCAGCCTCCCAAGTAGCTGGGACTACAGGTGCCTGTCACAACGCTCAGCTATTTTTCGGTTGTAGTTGTCACTGTTGTTTAGCAGGCCCAGGCCAGGTTCGAACCCACCAGCTTCAGTATTATGTGGCTGGCGCCCTACTGAACTGAGCTACAGGTGCCAAACCTTTAGACTTTTTGTAAAATATTAACTAATTTATAAGCAAGAGGATTTAAACATGAATCTAATGGAACAATTTAATTCATGCCTAAACCATGTTATTCCTAACCTATAACCAATGAATGAGCTGAGGGCCATGAATCCTTGAATTAAAAGCACATTTTGTGGCAGCATGCTATTTTTTCTTTTTTCTGGGAAAGGCTCTAAAGCTTTCATCAGTGTCTTCAACGCATTTATGACCTTTAAAAGGTAAAGAAAACACATCTAGGGCAGTGCCTGTGGCTCAATGAGAAGGGCGCTGGTCCCATATACTGAGGGTGGCCTCCCCAGCCAAAACTGCAACAAAAAAATAGCTGGGTATTGTGGCGGATGCCTGTAGTTCCAGCTATTTGGGAGGCTGAGACAAGAGAATCGCCTAAGCCCAAGAGGTAGAGGTTGCTGTGAGAGTAGAATGCTACAGCACTCTACTGAGAGCAATAATGTGAGACTCTGTCTCTTAAAAAAAAAAAACACATCTAAGATGTATTTTCTTTTACTCAATGTAGCAAATATGACTATTTTATGAGGAAACTATACTACCTATTAACACGTTTTATATTCTTAACATCAATAGTAATGTAAGATGTACAAAAGGTTTATGCACTACATATATAATGTCCACATTAGCAGTAAATATTTGATTATTTCTGCCATAGCATAAGAAGTCTAAATAGGATGCCTCTAAAAATAAAATTAAATTAAAATGCAGTGTTGGTTTTTGCTTGGTCTAACTGAGTGGACTTCCTAAGGAGAAAGAGGAGTAAAAGGGCACCTGTGTGCATGTTTGACTCACAGCCAAAAATGGTGTTTATGGAAAACTTCAGATGGAGCAAAGAGGCACTCAGCCAACAAAATCTACAGCTGTGAGACTTGGAGCTTACAAGTGCCCAATCTCCAAAAGCAAAAATGGAATTATGGGACAGACTTTGAAGCTTGTTTATGTGCAAATTTTTGTAAGAAGTGATTTTGTATTCCTCTTTCCAAATATATAGTCTCTGATCAACATTAAGAATATTTTATAATATCAAAGAAAACAGTGAAAGAGAATCTCACTCAAGTGTTAATATCTCTCCTTCTACAATTAGTTATAAACAAAACTTAGGATAGAGAACTTTAACTTTTCTTCCAGCCTAACCCCTCAAAGATAACAACTGTTCAGCTGGTTAACATGGGTCCTGTAAAAACAGCCATTCCTGGATGTAGCTTTTTTTTTGCAGTTTTTTGAAACTGGGTTGGGCCGGGTTTAAACCTGCCACCTCCGGTATATAGGGCCGGCGCCCTACTCCTTGAGCCAAAGGCACAGCCCTATCAGAGTCTCTTTGAAAAAGCTTCTCATAACCTTTAAATATATTCCATAATCCTATCACAGGGTCAGGAGGCTACCTAAAATCTCTTGCAGGACAATCAGTAGGTAGGCTTAAACATACCAACTAGAAAGAGACCAGGCATTTTCTAAAGAAAGATAACCATACCATGTAAGCAAAACAGCATGTAACTAGGAGCTGAAGTTTTAAAGCTATGAAATTACCTATGCAGGAAATTGAACTTCAACTAAAGGTTAAAAAAAAATTTTTTTAAGTACAATGTGGTACATCTATGGAGTAAGTGCTAGATTACTTAAATCAGAAAGAAAATCAAATACTTTTAGGGAGGAAGGATTAGATTTAATAAAGAATAATTTACCTAGTCTTTGCACCTTTGTTAAACATCATTTTGAATAAAAGCTAAGTCAATCAATGAACAGGTTATCTATCATTCATGTTCATTCATAGAAGAAAGATTTAAGAGCCATCTCCAATTACTTTGCTATGAAAGAAAAAAATCAAAAAATCTAAACCACAAATTCTGCTTAGATGAGAGAGTCAGTGTGTTTTAGGATGAAGTGGACATATCATCTGTGCTACCGTCAAGATCATCCCAGTGAAGAATTCCAGGAGATACCACCCCCAATATATGCTGCTTTTGGTATCCTGACCACTACTTCAAACTGAAAGCGCTTAGGAGCAGCAAATACAGGAAGGGGCCTTATCTGAGGTCCAACCAAGAAGACTAACCTTCTCATAGGAGAAAAGACTAAGGTTGGGACCTCACTCAAATAGTCTTTTTGTCATAGGCTGGCATCTATATTCCCAGACAGTTCCTCTTGGAGTTAACTTTCATTACCTGAGAGACTTCAATTACATCATGAAACAACCTTTGCTCCTCATACAATCCCACCTCTCATCCAGAGCTTGTTGACACCTCACTCTAGAAGCCCCAATTCTAACTCTAAAAACTTTAATCATCTGGCCTTATATTTTTTAAGTCTCCTATATGTATGCACATAATTGTAATTGTTTTTCTCCTGTTAATCTGTCAGTTTATTTTACAGACTCAATCACTGAACCTTTCAGCAAAGAGCAAATCTTCTCTCCCTCCTACAACGGTTAACCTCAACCAGAAATGAATTTAAAAGTTCACACTACTATAATGAAAATGCTAAGCCTCTGAGTAGGCACTCCAGAGCTGGTCTACAATAGTCACAGTTAGCAATTAGGAATCACTGTTTATAAAACACAGGCAACTTTCAAATTGTGGAAATCCAAAAATCAGAAAACGTCTTTATTTAAGATAGTTCTTGGAGAATCATTCTGCCAAATCATTTTTGCCTCAATATATTCTAAAATAAAGTATATAATGGGAAGAGGTTTCTAAATTTAGTAAAATTCTTTACTATTTCACCTACTATGTCTACTCAAGACACATGGCAGATATGCTTTCTAGAAGGCAATGTTATACTATACTGTCTCTAGCTTTTTTATTGTTTTGGTCCCCTCAACCCCAATAGCTAGCTTGGAATTGATGCCTAGCAGTATACTTCCCACCAGTAAGTGCAGGTAGTGAATAACACACTACAAATCCCTTTTTATACTTTACACTCTTTTATCTTCCCTAGTTCTGAAGGTCAAAGTTTCCAATGCTATGTCTGAACTTGTATTGAAATGTTTGGTATTAATAAAACAAAGAAGGAATTAATATATTTTTAAAAATGCAGGGTGAGGGAGAGGATTCCACAAAGGCGGATTTCACTTTCTAAGTAGCATTATATTGGTCTACATTAATAATTCTCCCAGCAGGCCTTCCATGGTTTTACTTTGAACAATCACAGTCCTTGTTTCTCCGATCCTCTTACATGTGACACTTGGTCAAAGCTTTAAAATCAGCAACTAGCAGAGGAGGAGAAAAGTACTGTTCACTGAAGCCATTACACAAATCTATACCATAGCTCATTTTAAGGTTGCTACAACCTGGATCACAGACATTTTCCAACTAAACACTACTTCAGTGTTGAGTTAAATTTTCTGCACCCTGAACACTATGTTTGACTGTATTTCATTATATTTATCAGGTAAACATCCCCTAAACTTCACTAAAGCAAACCTTAAGAAAATCCTTCAGTTTTTTCATACAAGAGTGCTTTTTAAAAATAAATGCAAGGTAATGAACAATTACTTTTACTCTTATTATTTATGCACAGTCTTTTTTTTTTTTTAAGTCTATTTCTTTGCAAAAAAAGATTTCAGGTAACTGAATTACTTATATTTATGTTATTAGTTCTGGAATTAATGGTAGCCACTCTGATGAGCTATGAAAAGAAAACTAGGAAAACAATTCATTAATTTATGCCTAAAAGTCCTTATCCAAATAAATCCTCCCCAGAGAAATGGTGGAAAAAAAGATTAGTAAAGGAAATACCTCACACTTCAACATGCTATATAAGGAAAAACGGCTGAAAGGAAATCTTGCAGGGAATTTTATCCCTTTGAACTTTCAAATAAACTCTTAAGTAAGATTATGCAAACTTACTAAAGACCGGTCCTGATTAGAGGGAAAAAATGCACCCCTTCTCCAAGTCAGTTCTGGAGGCTTTCTCCAGAGTTGTTAAGGTTTGTGTTGGGTAAAGAAAGACCTCCTAACAAACCAGCATTCTTTTCCACATGATCAGAGCTAATTGGCCCCCCTGCAGACTAAGTGACCAATCACATCAACTTCAGCTGAAACCAGCCCCCACGACATTATAAACAGAGGAATGTAAGCCTTAAAGCCAGTCCAAGAAGAGAACCTATAAACTAGACTTGTAGATTTAAATTATCTGCTCAAAAGACTCTGCAAACTTCCTTTAAGACCTACCGTGGCATACAGGCTGAACCAGCAAAAAAACTGGTGAGTACATGAAATATTCATTCTTATTTCTTTCCTTAAGGGGAACAGGGAAAGAAACTGAATGGCAAATAGGGACAGAGCTAAATCACTTCCAACAGATTTTTTAAACTAAGACAGTATCGACAGGGTCACACATTAAGCTTCTTTATTCTTTTTCCTTAAATTTTAAAAATGGAAAATAGCCCTACTGAAAGCATTACTGGAAATTTTCTTAATTTACTAAATGCATATTAATTCTTCATTATAATATATAGAGGGAGGAGGCCCTAGAAAAAATTTAGTGGCCTTTAAAAAAATGTATCTTTTTCTTTTGGAAGAGATTTTAAAAACCCAAAATGAACGTATAAAAACAAATGCCAAAGAGTAAATCATTTTGTTTTTATTTTTTTAATCCATGATAAAAGTGGAGTATCCTAATCTTAAATTTCTTTTTAAGCATGGAATTATTAATGAAATTACTAGGTGTTTCTACAAATATGGAACTAAAATACAAAAGAATCTCTGAGGTTATATAATAGGGTTAGAACTCATACTGTTTGCCCTAATTATGGAGGGCAGGAGAGATGATTATAAGACCTTCAACGGAGTCTTGAAATGTTTACACCATACATAGGCAATACATAGTAATACTGTATTAATTTAACATTTGTAGTTACAACCTGTATCTTAACTGTTTAGACTGAACTATGCTACTACTTTATATGAGGGCAACAGAAAAGACATATTTGTATTAAGTGCCTCAACCTAACGATTAGAATGAATCCATTATTTTGACAACCAATGAAGCTGCCTTATTATCATTTTTATAAGTAGTATTTTTCCACCAAATATTTTACAGCCCACACACAGATACAAGCAAACCTTCCCAGTCTTCCATTCTACTTTCTATTGGGATCAGCTGAGGAGAATCATATCAAGACAAAAAGCACTCATGTGCCTGTGGAAACATAATTACATAAAAAGATAATAAAGAAAATCCTACACATACCAAGCAACACTGATATAATCTCTAAAAACCATACAGACATAAAACCATAGGAAAAGAAGAAGACAAATTACACAGGAAATCTGTATCAGTTGTGGGAACTGAAAATACATCTATAAATTTGTTGAGCTCTGAGGAATCATTATTTAATTTCCTCTTTTTCTCCTTTCTTTGTCAATGGAACCGGGTGACTTGCTCAGAATGACACAGCTACATAATCAACAGAGCCAGAGCCTGATGGCCATATCCCCCCACCCTGTACTCTATGCTAAACCACAATGACTACCTGAATGAGCCCAAAGAACAGGGAGCGTTCAAAATCTTACTTCCCTAAACTACTCCACTTGCCAGCACAGACCAAACCAGATCCATTTTTTTCTAGGGCCTTCCTCCATCAGCAAAGTCTTAGGTTTTAAAAAAAAAACTGCTTCACTGTTTTGATATTAGCCTTCTGACTTTCCTGTTCACAGGTTTTTCCATATATTTAGCTGCAAAAGAAAAAAAATGAAGCTGTAAAAAACCAAGGGTAAAAGTGCTACGAAAGTTGTAGGTAACAAGTAAAGTCCTGAAAAAGCCCAATAAAGAATAATTAACATTAGCCATGGTCTATATAGAAAGACTATCTCACTAAGTAATAATTACATTTTTAGAACTATATCACCCTCAATAGAGTACTCTAGAGTCACAGCTCACAGCAACCTCAAACTCTTGGGCTTAAGCAATTCTCTTGCCTCAGCCTCCCAAGTAGCTGGGACTAAAGGTGCCCACCACAATGCCCAGCTAGTTTTTGATTGTAGCTGTCATTGTTGTTTGGCAGGCCCGGGCCAGGTTTGAAATCACCAGCTCTGGTATATGTGACTGATGCCCTAGCCACTGAGCTACAGGTGCCAAGCCACAACTGGATTGAAGTTAACCAGACCATAACAATAATTCAAATAACCAAAAGCCCCCATTTGCCTTATACAAATTTCTTTATGTCTGAACACCAAGCAATCTGAAATGGACAATAATGTCTATCTTGGTGAGATACCAAAGAATTAGAAATAATACAGTATGAAAACACCTAGCACAGTGTCTATGAAGATTTTACTGTTATTATTTCCGGAAGGGCATAAGCAGGTCTCTGAAAACATTTGAAGAATCTAACAAAATAAGGGTTATTGAATAGCTATGCCAAGAAAAAAAAATAACACTAAATAACATGATTATGACAACTTGTTAGGGTAATAAATTACAAAACATTAGTGCACTAAGATTTTTTAGTCTATACTATGAAATTGAAATGGCCATCTAATCTAAACAAGCAATCACCCCAGCACTCACTCAGTAGCTCAAACCTGAAGAAAATATAACAGAATGTCTCTAATATCACCAATAAATGTTAAATTAGCCTCAAAACAAATTGGGGAAAGTTGTACATATCCAGCTGGACAATGTCCAATTCCAACAACACAGAAAGGCCCAAACCCCAAAGTCCTTAGACACAGGAATTAGCAAACCTAAGGAACCACCTAGCTCCACATGTCTCCAGAGCCCTTCTTAAGCAGCACACAAAAGGCAAGAAGGAGGGGCGCAGTACTCTCAAGGGCATCTAATTCTGAAGGAAGCAAGCAGAAAAATGAAATACAAACTCAGTGTTAGGTGCTTGCTTTGGCAAAGAACTGAGCACTCAGGGAAGAAAAGCCACGTTTTCTATTCTGTTTCTGGAAGCCATTAAAGTCCTAAGACACCTTAGGCACCTTTGTCACATGCAAGAATAATCACAGGAAAGCACACATCAGATTTCTACTCACCACAGAGGGAAAAGCATAATCACTAATAAAAATGACTTACAGCAAAAATCTAATTTTATTAATTATCTTCTAAAAACTGACGTTTGGGCCAAGCATGGTAGCTCCCACCTGTAATCCTAGCACTCTGGGAGGCTAAGGTAGGCGAACTGCTTGAGCTCAGGAGTTTGAGACCACCCTGAACAACAATGAGACCCTGTTTCTACTAAAAATAGAAAAATTAACTAGGCATTGTGGGGGGTGCCTATAATCCTAGCAACTAGAAAGGCTGAGGCAAAGACTGCTGAGAGCTATGATGACACCATGGCAACTCTAGCCTGGGTGACAAGAGTGAGACTGTCTCAAAAAATTTTTTGAAAGTTAAAAATAAATAAAAATTTCCATTTGATCCCTTAACAATCATTGTACTTCATTAAACTCTTGAAGCTTTTTCTTCTTATTAACTTACTTTCAAAGCTGATCTTATCTAGAAATGCCAACCTGGAATTTCCTGCTTTGCCAAGAAAACAATTCTTTCTCTACTTTTCTCTACTCCAAAATCTGAATATTCAAAGAGCCAGGGCGCAAAGAATCTATGAATATGGTCACAAAGTAATAAAAACAAATAAAGCCTGCTCAAAAAATTCTGAATAGGTTAATTATAACGCATACGTTAGAACTGTGAATCTCAAAAGCTGACCACAAATGTCTTGTCTGACTTCAAAAGACTTACAGTTTAATAATAAACTTAAAATGATTGATATTTATTCACACCAAAAAACATTTATTTAAAGTTCTTCCTAATTATGAAAAGTTATTATTTACACATAATGTGTATTTGGTCACATCAATAAATACTTGCTGCCTATACTTTTGGAAGTATATATGGCTGTCAAACAGGCACAACTCATAACCCTCATCACAGGAATTCTAAAATATACTTGGAAAGGGTTAAAACATCACAAAGAATATTTTAACAGTTATTAGAGAAAACTAGAGATGATATCCTAAGGTAACACTTGATTAGTAAATGAACAACTTAGTCAATAAATGCCCTCTTAAGAAAAGAGAGAGGAAAGAGGACTATGAAAGTCTAAGTGTTGGCTCAGCACCTGTGGCTCAATCAGCTAAGGTGCCAGCCACGTACACCTAAGATGGCGGGTTCGAATCCCCAGCCCGGGCCCGCCAAACAACAATGATGGCTGCAACCAAAAAATGGCCGGGTGCTGTGGCGGGCGCCTGTGGTCCCAGCTACTTGGGAGGCGGAGGCAGGAGACTCGCTTGAGCCCAGGAGTTGGA